>JASFDF010000313.1:0-26616 GCA_036937115.1 Nidularia sp. FH-822889
AAGGGTGCAGCACATAAGCTGAAGCCAACAGTTCTTACCTTTAGTGTTACAGTTGGAAATCCTTCTGATGTTACTTCCAACATTTCTCTGATGTAGTGCTATTGTAGCCTACAACCTCTAGTTCCTATATTCACCTTTTGGAATGAAACTTGACAGTGCTGGAGGAGGGTTCTGGATACAGAACACATGGGGTGACACCCAAGGGCACTGACAAATGACCTCACAAGCAGGGAAGAGAACCAGAGGCATTGAATGTACCAGAACAGACACAGAGGCAGGAGCAAGGGGCAGAGCAAGGTCAGGAGCTGGAGCAAGTTCAGGAGCTGGAGCAGGGATGTGTCGAGAATAATGACATCAAGATGGCAGATGAGCAGAAGGAGTAGAGTTTTTTAACAGAAATCTTGGAGGGCATTTGGCCCTTACTATTGTATATAATATGTTTGTATCTTGGAATGTGAATTTTGGATGTAAAATGAAGTTTGAACAAAAGATGAAAACTGAATGAAAATGGAGGTACATAAGGGATGAATATAATGGAACTTGAAGCAAAATAGAAATATTCAGATGATGTGAAGTGTACTATGGGGGTAGCCAAGGACCTGGTTTACTTGGGTACCTGGCATGAAAGTCAGTAACAAGTTCTGGGGCATTACCCAATTCTGTAGCTAGTAGCCAGGATGTTTCTTTGTCAGTACCTTCATAGCCAGCCCATTTGACTAGGTACAAAAGATTACAGTGTTGACATCAATTATCAATCTTGATGTCTACAATTTCAGAAATTTTATATTTGGGTTTGCCTTCAACCAAAACTGGAGGTGGGGGTGATTGAATGCAGTTGGGAATAGTGTTAGGGATAACAGGCTTGAGTTGGGATACATGGAATACTGGGTGTATGGCTTGCATTGACTCAGGTAACCAGAGTGTCCAGGAGTGGCTTCTGGCTTGTGTAATAATTTCAAAAGATCCAAGGTATTTTTCTGAGAACTTCTTGGTCAGTTGTGTAGTATGAATGAATTTAGCCTTAAGAAAGACTTTGTCTCCAACCTTGAAGTCAGGGGGTTTACTTCAACACACATCAGCAGGACCTTGATATTGTTTCTGAGCAACAGAGATCATTTCCCAAAGCTCCCAGTGGAGCTCATCTCAATCAACCATGAAGTTGCAAGCACAGGCACTAACTAAGTGATGTTTGGGATGGATAGTGATGTTAGGATGATATCCTTTGTTGGTGAAAAAGGGTGATATGCCTGTAGTTATGCTAGGGGAATTATTATATGCAAATTCAGTGAGAGGGAGAAGTTCAGCCCAGTTGTCTTGTTGATAATTGCAATATGTCCTAATATATTGTTCCAAGGTTTGATTAATGCATTCAGTCTGACCATCACCTTCTGGGTGGTAACCAGATGTGAAATGTAATTCCATATCTAGAGCCTTCCCAAGAGAATGGAAGAAATGGGAGACAAACTCTGAGCCCAGGTCAAATGTAACATGTTTTGGGACTCCATGCTTGGAAAAGACATGCATAACAAAGACTTGAGCGAGTTGAGCAGAGGTAATGGTGATGTTGGTAGGGACGAATATGCCTTGCTTAGTGAAGTGGTCAACAATTATGAGGATAGAATCAAAACTGGAGGACTCTGGTAATTTCTCAATGAAGTCCACCAAAATAGAATTCCAAGGCTTCTCCAGTATAGGGAGTTGCTTCAGGAGTGTTACAGCAGTTAAGCCTTGGCTATAGGTTCAAGGCAGAGTTCATTGATCGGGGGTTCTTGGATTCAGTTATAACAGTGGTGAAACCATGTGTTACATTTCTTGAAGTCGTTCTTGAGACACACTTCCTATTGAGGACAGTTGTTGAGTTGCTAAGTCTCTGTCTAAGAGGAACTTAGGTTCTGAGGAGCCTCTAGACTGGGTCTAAGAGGTTTGAGTTGGTTCTGGGTTCAAAGAGTTGAGTGAAGACATGAACAAGGCTATATTTGCCTAGGTCAAGCCAAAGAGCAAGACCAGAGTACAAAGTTCTACTTATAGTAATCTATGATGGTCTGTGCACAATGTACTAAGTATAACTACAGTTACTGTTGGCTAGTCCAAATATAACTAGTCATGTGCTAAGTAAAGAAGAGATATCACATAGCAGCTTACTTGTATAGGAAATTTGTAACAAGGAGTCCATAAGGCCTGTGATGCTTCCACTTAGAGTGTTGGCATGTAATGCATGAGTTACAGTAATCCTTGACCATGGTCCTGATGTTAGGCCAGGTATAGGTTCTGCAAATGAGGGAGAGTGTCTTATTTTGGCTGAAATGACCTGACAAGATGTGATTGTATTTGTACCAGAGTACACAGAGTCTCAGGTCATTATTATCCAGGACATAAATGTGGTTGTCAAGACACAGTAGTCCAGCAGAATCTATAGACCATCAGGGATCAGAGGGGATAGGTAGATGAATAGATGTAATTGGATCAGAGGATTGGGCAGAGAGAATGTCATTGTGAAGAAGTTCGACATTCATAATGGTAGCACCCCAGAGGACCAGAAATGCTAAAATTGTAGCTCATAGGGATGAAGCCAATTGCTCATTAGTGAATACTGGACTAAAGTTATGGGGATTGACCTGGGCATAGTTGCTATTTCCCCCTTTAGGGTAGATGTCCCATCATCTAGTTAAAGAGTCAGGTTTAGTTTCAAGGCATCCAGGGCAGAAACAGATAACCAGGTTGAACTAAGATAGGTATTCAGACCACTGAGCAAAGATAGTTTTGGGAGTCTCAAGAGTCTGAGACATACTTAAAACATTAGATCAAGATGGTGGGGTTGTAGGACCAAAAAATGAGGGGGTCTCAGTGTTCTGGGGATCTAAATTGATAGATATGTGACCTCTATGAGGCAGCATAACAGAGATAGCACAAGGAGTAGAGATCAGGCCAGAAACTGTTCCTGCCTGTCTCACAGTCTGAGTAGTTCAAGGAGGAATGGCTGACAAATTGGTGTTGTGAGGAGTGCAACTGAAAGACATAGACAGAATACTAGGAACAAGGATGCAAGTTTGTTAATACTGTCACAAACACACTTTCCAGGATATAGGCTAGAGTTCTAGACAGATAGGATACACACAGTGGCCAGGGAGAGACACCAGAGACTCCAGGAATATCTCCAGGAAACACATTTGAGTGCTACCAAAAGAAAGTCAAGATGGGTGATGGCTTCAGCTTATGTGCTGTGCCTCCTTCATTCCTAACACCCAATTTACAGATGATGGTGAGTGGTATGGTTCAGGTATAGTGACAACTGATACTCAACTTCCTGACCAAAGACTTGGTCAGGAGGGATCTCCAGTTACCAGAGATCTTGTTGAGTGCAAAGTACAATGACAAGATGAGATTATCAGGTAGAGATGAGTGAGGATGATTTGGAGGTAGCTTAACCACTTGAGTAGAAGTGGAGAGACTAATAAAATTAACAAATTGAAGTACTACGATACATTCAAAGTACTTATATACTAGAAAGTCTAAGTAACCAGAGTAAATACATAGAGCACTATAATCATACTAGTGCAATGGAGAAGTAAGTGGGTTAAGAAAGAGGGAGCATATGATGAGGACTAAGGAGTACAAATTGAATGTTAATGTGAAAGAGACATACTACAAAAAGTATAGTGTGTGGCTGAAACAAAGTAATTACAAAAATGGAAACAGACCAGAGTAAACCTGAGTAAACACTGGAGATGAGCTGAGAGTTGGGATAGTGTCAGGATTGATTGTAAACAGTCTGGAGATGATGTGTGCTATGTCATATAGGGATATAACATGTATGCCAGAAGTGCAGTTTACATAGAGTATACATAGAGTATACATAGAGTCTATGTAGAGTTGTTGGGGAGTATAAAGCACAGAAATGATGTAGTGTACTGTATACTAACTACTATATACAATGCATTAACACAACCCCCTGCCTTAAGTGCTGTGAAGTGCTGATTCCTGCAAGTTAGCAACACCAATTAACCTAGAGGAGCAATGTAGGAGCTCTAGCAAATCCACTGAACCACATCATATTACACAGTGTATGCTACCTAATATATCTATATATTCACTGGTTCACTGAATTCACTGAATCTATATCATGTGACACACTGTAGGTATTTGCTGGACTATATCATATGGCACACTGTAACATCCCTATCTGAAACTTGATCATGACAGAACTAGGGTGCAGCAGCTGCTGCTGCTGCATGAAGGCCAAATAGACCCATCTCCCTGGCCAGGCAGTGATGATGAATCATAGTGGAATGAGATGCACAGGCAAAATGGTCTGGAGGAGCTAGATAATCTCTACTTCCATTGACCTGTCTCCACAGTCATCCAGAGAGTCCAGGATGATGCATAGTGGCAACTCAGATGTTCCATGGCACTCTGCAGCCATACACAACTTGATGATCAGTTTTTCCAGCTGTGGGCAGAAAGACTTCTCAAGTATGTCAGTATTATAATTCTTTGCCTTCAGAATCAACTCTCACATTCCCAGGAGCTGCTTCATCTAGTATGAGATGGATGTTATAATGTGGCTTGTGACTCTAGTATCATTTCCCAATTTGTCAGAGCTCTGAATATTGCAGTGCAGGAAAAGACTTGCAGCCAGTTTATCATGGGAATGGTGCTGCTCTGCAAGGGTCTGTGCTATTGCAGACTTTTCCACACCAGCAGGCCCATGCAGCCACTGACAGGATCTAGACAATAGCTAGATAAGCACAGTGATGTGCTCTAACTAATAATAATGTAAGTACAATATACAAAACAAAGAGTAAATAGAAAGAAAGGAAGCAAGATTCAGAATGAAAAGTGATGGGATGGAGGCTGTGCATGGCAAATACATGTAAATATTTATTTATATCATCGTTTCTGATTCTTGTCAGCCACAGGGATTCTTCCATGCGCAGGCCCGCTGTACACCCAATGGTCGATGCTAGTGAGGGCAGTTCGTGTCCCTGGGAAACACTTGGGTGCTGGCTGTCTTCGCCCTGAGTCAAATTCGATGCCGTATAGTTTGGCGGTCAAGAAGTCCAACTGGCGCCGTCTTTGTAGCCCAGGCTCTGGAGGCGATGAAGAAAGTTGAGTATATGCAGGAGAGAATGTACAGTGAGAGAGAGAGCGGACCTTTCGGTGCAATCGAGTGGCTTTCGTGGATTTCGATGAAGGTGCCGTCGTGGATGACGAAGTTGCGAGCACCTGAGAAAGCCATAATGAACGTTAACAGTAAAAGCTTCTTATTGTATGTCGTGGTTGAGACTAGAGTAGTTGGATCGTGGATGCCAACTACTGGAATATTCGGAAGACAGGACACGCTAGCGAGGAAGGCCACTGACTGCTGAAAGGAAGGATAATCAACGTTTGGTAGTGCTAACTGAGACCTACATATGGACATGCACTGCCAGAGAAACGCAAACAAGGATGCTGTGTCCATATAAACAAGCAGCCTCAGGTAGCATCGTCTTAATACACTGTGCATCTACTAGTAGAACCTGTATAAAAATAAAGCTTCATGTGAGTATCACTGGGACTTTTTGAACAATGATGGATCAGATTGGTTGCTTACTGAAGCGGTTGCTGTTGCGACTTGCCTTGCGAGTTTGCATTATCCTTATGCGTGTTCTTGCTAAATAATCCTATGTATTCTCACAGATTTGAAAGTTCTCCAACAGCTAAGGGATGCATGGTGGACTCATTAGTAACGGTGCAGTGAAGGTGTACAAATTCAAAGTAGTGCTGGTAATCGCACCTTCGGTAACAAGTTGAGAGCTCCACGTTATCAATTACCAACATATGGTTTAACTTCCGGAAAAATTTGACTCGATACAGAGCAAATCTGGTGACAAAGGACTGAGGAGGAAAGGAACGTTGCTACATAATGAAGAGAAGGTCAAGCGGATAATCCTCGGATGAACGAGCGAAGGTTTTGGTACACAACCCACAATACCGTCGGCTGCAGTTGTTCGAACCACCGGACCGTACTGTTACTTTCTCGAGACGCGAACTTTCGAACGGACTCTTCCTCGTCCCCATGCATCCCTAGTCTATTCTGTTCCTGGAAAACTTGACTCATGCACTGGCTATATCGTATTCCCCGGTTCCCCTGGAAGTAATGAACGGTCTACAAGGGGCAACGAATGTCACGCTGCAGGGCTTATCTCCTCAGGCTTTTTGAGGGTTATACCGTCAGGTGGTGCATGATTGAGCGCCTGGCGGCGTGAAGACGTACAAGATGGTTCATATCGTATTGGCCGTGGATTCCGTGTCGGTATCAGCTGGTCGATGGAGTAGAGGATGAGTCAGGAGCATGGGAGAGGGGGTATATAGAGGATGGGGGGCAAGTGCTGCTCGTTCGTTCGACTGAGGAACGAGAGTCTTACAGGTCACTTATCCAGTGAGAGATATTACTACCGCCATGTCAACGCTCTCGACTGTTGCGCTCCCTATCGCCATAGTCGAAGGGCGCGCCTCTCTTTCCCAATCTCGCATTGAACCTACTACCACGCCGAATGGCTCTACAGGCGAAATAGACAAATCTTCCCGACTCGATCTGCCCAACACCAAACGCCCCTACCCCCATCATGGAAGCTCAGAAGCCTTCGAGCTACACCCCATCCCTGCATACCTCGCCTCCGAGCGGCAGCGGCGCCCTTCTGCCCTTGCCCGTCCCGCCTCACTCGCCGAGTTCCAAAACGCCAAAGACGCGCCCGTGTTTGCGGACGACATGGATGGTCCGGAGATGCACCTCCAACACACCTCCGTTACAATCCTCCCGGTGTCTAGTGCCGCTGCGTCGATCGTGCGCGTGCCGCGTTCGGCTGAAGAAACAAGGAGGCAGAAAAGACAGAGCCTGATTCACTTCCTCGCGCTGTGCTGGTGTATCTTTTTGGAGGGGTGGAATGACGGGTCGACGGGCCCGCTGCTGCCAGTTATTCAGAGGGATTATCACGTGGGGTTTTCGGTTGTCGCGCTGCTTTTTGTGGCGAATTGTATCGTAAGTTTCTATTTTATGTTTATTTAGTTGATACTGAGCTTTGAACGCGACGAGTAGGGATTCGTCACGGGCGCGGTGCTTAATGTGTGGATGGATGGTCGGTTTGGGTTTGGGAAGACTATTCTATTTGGTGCGTATTTTCGTTTTCCTACTCTACCTGATATTCAGACGCATGGGTTAATGTACTACTCTTGCATAGGTGCTGTCACCCAACTCGTCGCATATGTTATTCTCTCACCGGGCCCGCCCTTCCCCGTCATGGTGTGTGCCTATGGGATTGCAGGGCTTGGTATGTCGCTGCAAGTAAGCACAGTCGTCTTCGTTTATAGCAAGTCGCTGATGAGGTTCCGCGCCACTCAGAACGCACAAGCCAATGGATTCGTCGCCTCGCTCAAGGAGCACATGTCGACTAAGCTGGGCATGATGCATGGGGCTTACGGTGCGTATCACACCCTTTCTCGAAACATCAAAGTTCGCTGAACAGATTCGTCTAGGACTCGGCGCCTTCACCTCCCCCTTCATCGCGACCCACTTCTCCACCTCCGCCCACTGGTCCTTCCATTTCCTCATAGCGGCGTGCATCGCAGTATCCAACATCGCCGTGTTGAGCCTGGTATTCAAAGGCCGACGGCAGGAAGGTTCGTCACTGGCCTTCCTTCCCACTTACGAAAGGCTGAACAAATAAACCGTTTAGAGATCCTCGCAGAAGGCGGCCAAGAACCCGCACCCGACCCCGGGACGAGGCTGCCAGATAATTTATATCGCCAGATATTTGGATTGCGGGCGGTGCACCTTATGGCAGTCTTTGCACTGATTTATGTTGGAGTTGAGGTTACTCTTGGTGGTGGGTCCTTTTTCTCCCCCGGGTATATTTGTGAGTTGTGAAATGTTGATTTGGGTTGGTGTGCTGGATAGGATGGATTGTTACTTTCATTATTCAGGAACGAGATGGGGGTCCGAGCGCGGGGTATATTTCGTCGGGGTTCTTTGGCGGTGAGTGCTTGGATGCTGGTGTTGGTTTGACTGGGAGGTGCTGATGTGTGTATGTGTGGGATGTAGGGCTGACGCTAGGCCGCGTGGGGCTGATGTGGTTGAACAAATTGGTAGGGGAAAGGAGGGTGATATATATTTATTCAGCGCTGGCGATTGGGTGAGTGCCCGCAGATTTCGTTGATTATGGTGAAATAGGTAAAACTGACAATCCTCGACGTGTAGGCTGGAGATAACCATCTGGCTCGTCCCCTCCATCGTCGGGAACGCCGTCGCCGTACGCCCCCTCCCCTCCCTTCCCTTCCCCCTCTCCTAACCTTCCTCCTTACCCGCAGATATCCTTCATCGGCGTCTTCCTCGGGCCTATGTTCCCCATCCTCGTCTTGCACGCGACACGCGTACTGCCCAAGTGGCTGCTCACAGGCAGCGTGGGGTTCATCACAGGCATCGGCGTCTCCGGCTCCGCGATGCTGCCGTTCATGACGGGCGTGCTGGCAGGGAAGTTTGGCATTGGGTCGTTGCAGCCTTTGTGAGTTTCGCCTTTGTGGTTTTGGGAGTTGGGGTGCGTTGTTAATGCGTTTTTTCACTCCCTGTTTCTGCGATGGGTAGGATGGTGTCTATGATGTGTTTGATGTTGGCGCTTTGGGCTTGTGTGCCGAAGGCGGGGAGGAGGGTTGATTAGAGCGAGGGTGTGGTTCATCGGGAGGGGTGGTGTTTAGGCCTGTTATGCTGCTGTTTAGGTGCTCATTTTTCTTTATTGGGTTTTATTGAAGGGTGTAGCGAATCGTACATAGATATAGAAGTATTGGGAATCAACTATCTACGCCCGCTACGACATTATGAACATTGAACGAACCCATTCAGCGGTATCGCCTTCCCCGATCGCGAATCTAATCTAATCTCTCCCTCCGCACCCCAAATTTAAACCCCGTCCTCGTCCCCGGATCCATATAGACCCCGCGACCGTGCTCTGCGGATGAACAGTTGGTATGATATGGTGTGCATGCCTACATTACGGCAGGGCAGTGTTATAGTTAGACCATACATGGCGAGTGCAGACCAACGTCGCACTTGCGTCGCGCATGACATCATCTTACTTGGGTTGGTGGCAGGAGTATAAGATGGGCGCAGCAAGGGCGGTGCTTGGCTTTCCATCTGTCCTAACCTCCATCGAATCCCTCCTATACTTCAGGTAAGTCTCAGTTATGCGGAATGGCGAATGCTTTCGGACTATCTTTCCCTCAGTTGTAGCATAGCTAAGCCTTCGTACGGGCTTCGAAATCCTCACGAACACCTTCCATCTTCACTCCTTTAAGAGAACATGGAACAATTCTAAGACCGGTATGCATTCTCATCCATTCATTCAACTGACAGCTGATTGTCACGCAAGAAAACATCGACACAGATAGCGTGTCGGAGAGAACGCATCGACGACAGCGTCCCAGCCGCCATACAACCGCAAACACAAGGGGCCACCGGCGATCTAGCAATGCCTATCGCAAAAACAGGTCGCATGCTCCAAAATAAGGCTGCAATACAACCTAAGTATTACATGGCGGGAGGTAAACGTGTACAGAAGAGTGCGGCAGGAGGCGATGCAGGGGTATGTGCCCCCCAGACTCATTAAAATAACAAGGGATAGTTTACAAGTTTTTCTTCTTCAGTTTGCTACAGGGAGAAGGGTCAGCTGTGGGTCACCAAGAGGGTTAGGTAAGGGATGAGGAAGACGTACTCCATATTCTCATACGGTAACGGCACAGCTCCCACAAATGCTCGCACCCAAACTCATTCACGTCGGGGGGCCGCTCGCCTGGGTGGAAGTCCATGGTGCAGTGGCAGACGTGGTCGCGCGTCTGGTCGAAGTCGATGAGGCGGATGTCGCCGTTCTGCTCGAGGACGTTGCGTTCGGCGAAGTCACCGTGCAGGAGCCCGAGACGGTGCAGCTCGCCAAGCTGTTGGAGGATGCGCACTCTGTGAGGTGGGTGGGTAGGTGAGTATCAGGAGGACAATGAGGAGGAGGGGAAGCGTACCTAACGTCTAGAGGCTGCTGCTTGAACGGTCGATGGAGACACTCGCCGCAGTGCTCGAGCACGAGGCACGCGAGCGCCTGCCCGTCCTCGCCCCCCGTGCCGACGAACAGCCCGTAGCACCTTGGGATCGCGCGCCCTTGTAGCGGCGCCAGCGCGCCTGCGTACACGTCCGCCTCCTCGATGAGCCCCGCGACGAGGTCCTCGCGCAGCGCGAACTTGAGAACGAGCTGGGACCGCTTGGCTTTGGACGGCTCGAACACCGTGCCGCTGAAGACAGGTGAGTCGCAGTAGTAGTCCGCGGTGGTGTCTGGGTCGATGGCGACGGTGAGGGCTTTGGCGGAGGCGAGGGCGTCGGTCTTAAGAGAGGATAAGGGCGAGGGCGAGAGGACGGAGGTGAGCGTGCACTCGGGGATGGTCCATCCTGGCCAGCGGGGAAACTTGACGCGTAGGATCGTCATGGGTTGGAGTGGGGTGTAGAGTGTAAGTGGGGAGGCTCGAGGAGGGAAGGTTAAGTATGGGGTACTGGCGTCAAAAAGAAGGGTGCGCCGTTTACGTATCGGAGGAGGGGAAGTATGGGGTGCGTTTTGTATGTGCGGGAAGGAAGGAAGAAGCGAAAAAGTCTAGTGACGGTAGTAATAATACTGATAGTAAGCAGAGCGTGAGCGGAGGCAAGACATCTCCACAGTTCGATGTCGTCGGATGCCCGTGCAAGTGTGTAAACGAGCCGGCAGAGCGTAATCGCTCTCAGATCACTTTCCTAAATTGTGTGAGTTTATAGTGCCTTTTCCGCGTTTTTGGTAATTATGGGAGGCTCCACTCCTCTATCGATCATATGGGTGTATGAAACTACGACATTGGAACCAAGACACTAAACGGCCTGGAATACATCCTGCGAGTGCACCCCCCGAGTCCGAGTCCGAATCGGAGGGAAAAGTGGTGCCCGCGTCTAGGTGCGCTGTATCCCTGGCTTGTCGGCGCGGCCATGAGGGGGCATGAGGCATTTTGGGGTGCATATGAATCGTATTTGACGCGCTGTTAATGCCTTTGAGCGTGCTCGATAGGCGTTAGCTTTATTGGACTTGGTTGGGGGGTTGTGCTTCTAATCTTTACAGAAGGTCATACATATCCGGGATACAGTCTAGTCGGAGAGGTACATGCTCTTTTCTTCTCATTTTGGTTCTTCGCATTCATAGCTTCTTTTGACGAGATCAGACGACCCATAAGAGGCAGATTAGCAACCTAACGATCATCGCCCAGCGTACATCCTCTTGAAGTACATCTTTCCCCTCAATCCACCTCTACGTAAATCTCTAATCCATAGAATGCCAGGCAGCTCGATTCGTCTCTCCTCCTCAACTCAACGTGCTGCGTGTCCGTCACCCATTTTCTACTTCGTCGAGCTAAACTCTACATGCACCTTGATCCCACCCCCACAGCGCTACTATCGCATCACCCTATGCTCTAAGCTCGGCTCCACACACGATTGTGCGTTGCTCTTCGCTCTACTAATGAAAGCGGCCTCTCTTTGGTAGAAGGATTTTCACCTGTATTCTTGTCTGGTCTTGGTCTTGCGCATCTGGGCTTTACATCTCTCGCTGCTAGTGGTTATACCTTTGTCAGTCTTGGGGTTCGGTGTTTGTATTTGCTGCTTCCAACATCTCTGGTTCTACTTTACCTGAATTCCCTCTTGTTCTTTATCTTCCACCTGACCCCCCATAACTCAGGCCCATTGCCCCCTGTCGATCCGCCTTGATCATGAATATGGCCCAAGTATGCTGTTTTTATCATGCAAATATCACATTGAATCGAGTATTTCATCCCAACAGATATCCTTGGAATTCTTCTAGTTGTATTCCCCTCTTCGTTACCCAGCGATCGGACTGGACAGCGTGTCCTAACTCTGATTGTGGTAAGCTTGTGGTGGTAGACGAATTTTTAATTTGAAAAACATATGCCCGTACTGTTGTACAAGCCATAACATGTGTTACGCATTTCTTATGGTTGAGGTGGCATAGGTTATTACAATTAGAGTCTACGAGTAGTTGCACCTAGCTGCACTTGAAGGAGGCAGGAGGAGTTGGTGCCGGTGTGCATCGGAAATATTCCCACGGTTTGCGACCCCTTGTCAATCCGAAAACTCGCTACTCAGACATGAACGTCGACCAGCATGTCATCCTGCTCATGGAGCGTCACGTCGTCGAGAAATCTTTCTCTGCAAATTCTGTCCTATGGATTCCTGCTTGTGTTTCCCAGGCCAATAAAAGGGTGTTAATCTCTCGGTTCTTGAATCTCGACCTTGTCTCAAGTCTTTCGTGACTCGGGCTCACTCGCAATGCTAGACACGCTGGACTGTAAATTCCATCTCGTGAGACCCAAATGGTCCTCCCCTTCTCTCATCAAACTCCCACCATCTGCACACTGCATTTGAATTTTGCTCCCCCAAATCACTCAAAATATTTTCTAAAGTTATCACCAAGATCTTCGGCTCTTCTAAGCCTTTAACTTGTCATACCATCCCCTCTGAGAATGCCGAGCAGTGCGAGAACCGAGGAAGTATTAATAACGATGTTCAAAATGGGTGCAAGCCTGCGAAGATGTCGTTCTACATCCCAGGGTTTATGCGTGGCAAGGCTGAGACTCAGGGCAAGGACGAGAGGTGGCCATCTGGAGCAATGATGATACATGAGGACGACACGAACAATGAACCCGAAGCTGAGGTTTCAGATGTGTCTCATAGGTGTGAAGGCATTCCCTTCTCTCGTAATTCATGTCTCCTGTCCAGGCTTGTGTATAAGCCGCGTGCCAAGCGTCAGGAGGACAAAGAGTATAGCGTCGACGATGACAACAAGAGCTTCGAGTTCCTCGGAAAGGATTGCGTATCCGATGATGTTGCTTGCACAGACGGGTACGAGGACAGTCATTCTTTCCAGTTCAATTGTAACTCACCTACAACCTTAGCCTCATCCCGTTGACGGACCCCGTTGCAGCCGAGGACAGCAGGTGCGCACGCGACCTCTCCTCCACCTCTGCTTACCCTCTGCTTCCGGCACTGTGTCTACCGGCTGGATCCACCCCAAGTACCGACCGCAGCGGCTTTGACGACCTCACCACGGATGAGATCATCGCACTTTTTCTACGGTGAGAGTTCAAGCGCCCCAAGGCCACCCGACCTTGGAGACGGTTCTGGAAGCGCGAGACGAAGTCCGCTCAGGCACGCTTGAAGTCGGTTGCTGCCGCACCAGAGGCGAACCCGCTCCAATTTACCGACAACAAGGATGATTACGTGTCCCTCGGTAAGGGCGTCGGTGTCGGCGAGGAGGATTACGAGAATCCCAAGCCACTCGACGATGGTTGGAGCGCGGGTGGTAGCCCCGCCATGCCAAACAATGGACGACAGCACGCCGTGTCGCTCGTGTGTCAGTGTCGAAAGTGGTAAAGAAGGTATTCTTCATTTACGAGAATGAGGATGAGCTTATGTTCATTGGCGAGGGTGTGGGTGCGCGGGAAGAGGAGTACGAGCGACCTGAGGTTAGGAGCCAGCGATGAAAGCCGCGTCACGCCGTTCCTGTCCTTCCACGTTCGGCTCCAGTTCCTGCTGCGTCCAAGACACAGAAAATGACCCCTACCTACGAGGACGAGTACGTGTTCGTCGGGAAGGGCATCGGGAAAGGCGAGGTCGAGTTTGAGAGTCTCAAGGTCGTGATACGATGATGGAGCTAGGTCTTTCAGCATAAGTAGGTGGGGAAGGTGGCGCGTTTACTCATTCATTGGCAATGTGGCTTTGTTTGAAATCATGCAAACTTGAGGAATGTATATGTTGGCGGGTTGGTAGCGATGTTATTTTGTCTTTCTTTTCCCCTTCTCGTCGGCTGCACTACTGACCTTCACAGGAGATGGTATCTGTTGGTATTTCAGGCTCTTGTTTCGGCGATTGGAGAAGTATGCGAACCCTTTCTCCCACCTTTTGGTTCTTCGAGCTTACGACTGCTCTGATTAGGATAGGGCGACGCGTTAGAAGAGGTGCATGCAACCAAGCAAGACCACTGGTAGACAAAGATGTCTGCCCCGTCGTTGAAGTGCAAGGTACACCTCCCAATGCATTCCTTGCTCCCTAATAACTGAGTGTCCCGTCGCAAAATGGGTAGCTCAAGCCATATCTGTTCCTCACATTCACATGCGCCGCGTTTCATCGGTTATAGAACCATCCGCTTTCAATTTCTTCAAGGTATACACCAATTATTCTTCGTATCCTCTCCAATATGTTCACCATATTACGAACTCTGATTCACCAGACTTGCCTCACCCGTCATGCACGAACGTTTTGTACGCCATTGTTGCAACATTCAAGTTTGAAGCAGCTTTTTTGATGGCAGACTCTCTGGTCTCCGTCTGTCTCGGTCTCGTGGCTATGGGCTTTGTATCTTATCTCGCCTTAGTGTAATATTGCGTTTCTTGGCTGGGTATTGTCCTTCACTGCTTCTGTCACTGCTTCTATACCTGAATACCCTCGCTGTGCGCTACATCTCGTTTATTTTACTCTTGTACTCGCCGCTCTTTCTGTCCTGGCTGCTGTTCGGTTGTTCTCTCCAGTTCTGGCAATTTTACCCTCCCCGCCTGTATATGCTCTACTTTTATTGACATACTTTCTTCTGTACAAGCCGCCACTATCCGCAATTGATATTCGCGCTTCTGCCCTCTAATCTGCACAAACGTCGATATCTTTGATTTTAGCCTGATTATTGAAATATTCAGGAATATGATGCTAAAGTTCGAGTATATACTTGCCAAGCTGGCTTTAGCGCAAGCTTGGGCGTCATGTAAATAAAATGCCTGAGGAATTTGCACTTATATATTTATCACGACAGGCTACTGGAGGCTACTGGCCAGTGGCAAACTGACAAGGCGGGCCACCGTGCTCATTCTTCCGGGTCCCGGACGATTTGGCTCGTAATTTGAAATCCAAAGTAGCTCCGATTGAATCATTCTTTGCAAATCGCAATGCGCTTTCTGGCCGATGTTGATAATATCTTTGAAGTTTGCAGAATATCTGGGAATTGGACTTCCGGTGCAACGTGTCGAGCGGATCCAGCGGCAGCAATTTCCGCCGCTGTCTTACCACTGCCCAACCCAGTCACGCAACCCTTGTCGCGCTGCCGTCACGGTTGTCACCTATAGCTTGCCAACACGCCCTTCCCCCACTCTTGTCAGCTTCTATTCAGACGCCATCGCCCGTACGCTTTCACCCTTTCGCTGTTATGCGGTAAACTGTAAAACATTACACATCACTCACCCTCGCCCCCATGTTCCACCTTGCCAGAGCTCCAGCTTTACAAGATGTTTCCCTACGATTCTTCCGGTCTTCAAGGTTTCCGATGCATCCAAAGGATTACTGCTTCTTCCCCTTTACTTGTTATACAGGTCCTGTTAGAGTAAAATGAGACTTGGAAGAACAGGGCATGAAACCCAAGCGGACTGTTATTACAGGGATCAGGAGTGACGGCAGAGGTGGGAAGACAGTACTGGAGGCAACAGCGGCGCGTAGTGTCAGTTCCAGTAGTGTCGGCACACCCTGCCAGTGCAGGCTAGGTATCATGGGACTGTAAGCCCGCTTTTTTTTTTTTACTGTATCCGATCTTCCGTCCTTGTGCATATGTGCAGGCTAGTAATTGTGGGTGCTCATACTATCAATGATATGGTAATGCTATGGTGGGATCGATATTCACGATAAAGGGAATTATACCTTGCGAAGTGAAAGCGGACGTGACGTGGCGGGAGCCCGCTACTGCCTGCCCACCGACCGTGGGAACATATCTCTAGTGTGCCGTCATTGTGCCAGCATTTGCTGCTGGATTTTTGATGCCGGATTTTGATGCTTCTCGAAGTTTGAAGCTACCTCTTCATTCTTCCCTAAACCCCTTTACACCATTCAGGTTCATTATTCTTAGTATTCTCAGTATGCACTTCTTCGAGGGATACGAAGCATAGGACTGCCGCCACTATGGAACGAGGACTTAGCAATGATTACTAGCATAAGGGTTAGAGGCCTCCCGCGACGTGGAATAGTTTGCAGCTCTCCTGCGAAATAATCTTGATCTGAAGGCTAGTCGGCATTGCTCACCCCTACGGAACCGTTACACTTAATATACATATATAAGCTATATTCCTTCAGCGCGATGATCTTGTCAACCTGGTTTGCGCAATAGGATCACGATCATCAGCTGCATACTATATAGGTCGCTTCTATGTATACGAACGTGTCGATTTCAGTAATTAAAAGGACTAATTGATGCAACGTTTGGTCAGTTATCCTTCGTAAGTAACAAATCTTTCGTTTATAGCTAGCGTCAGCTGAACATTTGGTGTAGATGCTACCAAGTCGATTATTGTCCTCGGCTTGTATTTATGGTCCATTGAATTATCTTTCGATCCGTAATTTTCATCTTGTTAAGATGTCGTTCCTGCACCTGCCAAATTACAGATGCACACGTTTGTGGAACCACGGACATGCAGTCATAGAAGGTGCTACATTATTGAATTATTCCTTTTTACTTCGTCACCATGGACGTCAACTGTCGCTCCCTTCGAGAAGTTTCTTAGATAGATGGGCCCGCCTACTACATAGTCCAAGTTCTTGCCGAGCAGCGACCAACTTCAAGCGAACATGGTTGACGTTTATTCTAATTTTTGTGTATCTGCCGCTTCTTCTCCTTGGTCTATGATGTCACGTTTGAAGGGTTCAGGAATGCAAGGCTATTCTAGACCTTCCTCAGAATTTCTGACGTGACTAGCTTATGCAGTGCTGCAGAATGCAACCAATTCGATGGTTAAAAATTGGCAAAAAGCACGAAATACTCGGAAGTGGAGTGGAAATGGCACGCACCCGTGATGGTGACTCATATCACATGATAGAAGTTTCTCATGAACGCGGTGTAACAGTGGGTATCAGACGAGTATCGGTGACAGCTTCAATGCAGAATATCTATAAACGTCGCGGTCAAGTTGCGGTTGCCTGTTCGGACAAGATTCTCTTCGATAAGTCAGTAGTCGGCACCAGGCCGGGACCGTCGCTCCATGATTCCTATCTCGTCTGGACACATAATTTATCGCAGATGATCACATTCACCCACTTTGTTAAGTTCTCCACAACGCTAAAGCGAGATACGCCTGTATCTTTCTATCAATAAAAACATTTATTCTTATATATCTGCATATCTGCTTACGGCGGTTTCTTATATCTCAGGTCTGGACTATGTTTGTTGTCCCTCAAAACTTAAAGTATGTCTGACATCGCAGTTGATGGTAAAGTCGGATGAAGCCTATGTAATACATGGTCAGTTTATTAATGATTTGCAGGATCGAGACCCGGCGATAACAGAGTTGCGGAAGTTATAGTTATGATTTATCCATCGTCAAAGTCTCTGCGGCTGGTTGAGATAACTCTCCCAAATCTCCCAAGGGCTAGACTGTAATATCACTGCCCATTCATTCTGTCACCCCTACCTTTCGGTCACACCAATCAGATCGCACCATTTCCTCGATTTGGGATGGGAGTAGCGTGATATCCATCACGCTTCTCCCCCAAAATACGTGACTGACCGAAAGGTAGAGGTGACCGAGTGACCGGGTAGTGATAGTATCCGGTGTCCGTCATTTGGATGCATTCGGAAAATAACTTCACCGACGTTAATTAATCCTCCAAAAGGCCGTGGTCAACTATCGACCCTAAGATTGTTTCTCAGCAGATCAAATATAGGAATAGATTAGAAGAATTCGTTCGCAAAGCCACTATTTTCGCAACGATGTGATAGTGGCACTGGGTTTCTCGAGAATCAATGCAACCTATATGCCATGGAGCTTAAATCGGACTTCTTTTGACACTTCGCCACTCGGTATGTCTCTAATCCGTCAAGTCTTCCATACATAAAACCGGAGCTCATTCACAGCCACAGCAAACATAGGTACAGGTACCTCTATGTTAGTGGCTTCCCATGAGATACAGATGTATCTACGTATGGACGGTTATGCCATGACTGAGATTTGGGAGAACCCGCTTCTTGGCGACCCAATCGGCATTTCTAACTTCCTTAATCGGAAACAACTTGCTCGATGGTTTCGACTTACCGCGTTTTTCTGCTTCAATCTGCTAGTTCCCCTGCTAGACTTCCCCTTACTTTATTGATCTCTGGGATTACAACCTGCTGAGAATATTTCTCCTTGTTTATGCTCGGCGGTCATTCTTGAGATTAAACCTAGTAACTCAGATATCTGCCATCTGTTACTTGAACTTCCATAGAGGCTGTCAGGACTTCTTCGGGACTAGCCTCTTCATCCGTCCCACCATGCTCATGTCACACCACTCCTCCAGGCCCCAGTTTTACATTTGTTCTGCTGTCGCCGCTCTACATTCGCAATGTCTGCCTCGCCATTGATTCCGGAAGGAGTAATCCCCCGCCTCTGGTAGCATATATTCGGCTCTTAAAGTTTCCTATAAATATTGGCGTTGTCCACTGGATACTCTCTCACCCTCTTTCTATCGCTTTACTCTGTGACCTCCCCCGACATTCTATCATGTGTCTCGGAGAAAATTCTGCTCATCATGCAGTCCATTACCTCAATGCCCAACTTGGATCCCTCTGGGAGAACGCTACCGAGTGCGTGCAGCATGCAGGCAATGGCCTTAAGCCTTTGGATCGCGTCCGTTATGACTTCGCGCTCGCCGAATACCATGTCGGCACCAAACAGCGCTCGAAGTTCACTGCGAAAGACGACATGATGTTCAGTGCCGTCTTTGGCAAGCCTCGTCTTGAATTCGTCTGTAACCACGAAGCTGTTCTTTACCTAACGATTAAGGAGGGCCACTTCAATCGTGATTATGTGAAATCGGAGTCATCCTCGTTCGTTCCGAACCGGTGAGTGCGGCGAAAGGATTAGGATGTGTTATTTATTGACAACTGTTATAGTTCGAGAAACGTCCAGTTGCATGATATGGAGCTTGCGTTCCGCTTGGAATTCAATATCAATGGTATTCGCGGGCATACTTCAAACATTGGCAACGGTAGCCATGTTATCCAACTCTTGGTTCTCAACTTCAACAGTATGTTGACGATATGAAATATACATTTAGCATTGCTAACATAGCTTGCATTTTAAGCTGCTAAGCTTGTATCCCGCGTTAACGTTACTGGTGGCAGCGATGCATTGGCATTCTACTTAAGGAAGTACCTGGAATTCCTCAACCATGCCGGTCACCACGTCCTCTTCTCCCTTCCTGATTTCGATGACGATCGCCTAGACGTCCTCATCGACTACTCTCTTGAATCCCATACTATCCGTAATCTCGATTCAGAGATCGACGAAGTTTATGGCGTCTCCGTTGTCGAAATCAACAGAAACCTGTCGTCGAAGTGGTTGAAATCCATCATGGATGCTGTTGATGGCAAAGACCGTAATTCTATTTGTCTCGCAGAGTATCGCAGCACCTGGACAAGCGTGGGGGATCAATCTAATATTCAGTTCCACGTGAAATTCGGTGCTCCAAGAATCAAAGTCTTGTGTCAACGTGAAGCCATCCTTTACTTCAAGATCGATGAGCTCCTCGTCTACGAAGGCCGAAACTTCGATGTGTAAGTCATGATCATGATATTTCTGTACGAAAGAAATTCACCGGGTGCATTTACCTAACAGGAAGCCTCTCCACACCTATACTGACTGGGAGATTGCGGTCGTGGTCGATCTTGTGAAAGAAGTTGATGGGTCTTTCAACCTTGTCAAGCTTGATATGAACAGTAAGTCACCACTTATACTCCTTCCTTCTTGTTTCATTTATCCATACATTGATTTTTAGCCATTCGCTTCTGCGACCATTTCTCGAAGTTTTCTGGATTCGACCTGTCTCTGAAGTTCGCTGCGACTCTGAAAACCACATTCATAGAGTTCATCGACTACTACGCCACAGTCGTCGAGACTGCCCGCTTCCACATCGTCCACCTCGTCGATACTACTCCCAGGCCCGATACCTCCCACGGCCACGGTGAATCGGAAAGTGAATCTGATCCGGAGCCATGGGGTCCGGTTCGTCCTATTACACCTGGAGTCGACCGTCCCGTCAGAGAAATCGAGATCGTGAAGAAGACTACTACCTCCGGCTTCGATTTCGTGCAAGCCGTAACTCAGCAAACCATTGTGGAGACGTTCAAGCACCTCTGGCAGATTTCTCGTGATTCTACGGCCGAATATATCAAAATCATGAGCAAGTGGTCGTACGGAGAAGACTTCAAGGCCTCTTTCGGCGCTTTGACTATTCGTTATCTGTCTAACGGGAAGGCGATCGTGTGGATTCACTTGGACGAGGGTGCTCTCAAACCCGTCAAGAGGTAAATCTGCACTATCACCTTCTCTTGGTGTGATAGTGACTAACTATGGATATTTTGTGTAGCGGGAACACCTTTGATTTCTCAGACTGGAGCATCGCCTTTGAAGTCTCGTTCAAGATAGCTGATCAAGATGAAGTTGTTTCTACATCCAAGTCTTGGTTCAGCCGATTTACCGACTCCTTTGCATGGAAGAAGCATGGGAACCAGGAGGGGCGTAGTTTGAGCCATTTGGTTCTTGACTTCAGTAGTAAGTATCGCTTTTGCTGTTCTTCTATTGTTGCTCATCATTTATTGTCTCAGCTGCCGAATTTGTCTACGAACTTTCGAAGTTCGAAGGCCTGGACCTCGGGAAACGTTCTGCCGTAGAAAGCGTCAACGGCGCAGTCTATTACCTCAAGCTTTACTACCTTCCTCTTCTCACTCTCAATGGACACCACATCTTGCAATCTCTTCCCGTTTGGAAAGCCGGTTCGAAGCCTCCTCCCATGGCACTCACTGCTATCAAGTTCCAGATCTACTCGAAACAGACCATCGACAGGCACAACTGCTTGCATATCTCGCAACTCTTCGAGCCCGTCCTCGTTCTCCTCGGTGTCTCTGACTTCAAGCCTCTCCCCACCGGTCGTCTCGAATATTCCACGGAGTGGGTCGCGAAGAAGAAGCGGGCCATCTCTCACGGCACTGTCTGTCTCTCCAGGAAGGTCTTCCTCGAGAAAAGACTACTCCCTCTTCTTGCTCAGGTCAACGCTACCACGACTGTTGTTCCCGTCTTCCCTGGTGGTCAAGATATGAGCCAGTTTGTCACCATCTTCAATGGTCATGTTGGTGGTGAATGGGGACTTGCTCTTACCACCTGGGCGCACCACAATCAGAAGAAGACCCGTGCATCCAAGTGGGAGTTGATTTCTGGCACCGAGGGCCAGTACAAGTGGGATTACACCGACAAGTGGAGCTACGAGCACGAAGGCTCTTTCGATGACAAGAACAACGGCATCTACCTCGTCTCCTGTCAGTGATTTTCGCTTTCGGGTGATGCAACTGCTAATAGTCTTTTCATAGGCCACACGAAGAACTTCCTCCAGCTGCCGAACACTTTCCAGCACGGTTCAATGGAAATCGTTATGCATGGTTCATTGGAAATTGGGCTCGGCTTCAAGGGTGCATCGACGCGCTGGGAGTAAGTGCTTCCTACTCGTTATCTCCTCGTAGCCTATATCTGACAACTCTTCTTTAGCTCGAAGGCTGTAGCCAAATGGTCTGTAACTCTCTCTATGACTTCCCAGCCTGGCGGCAGTGGCATGTCAATCGAAATCGTCGGCGACACCAAGCCCAAATTCGAGACCTTCCGTGTTAACGGCGACGAGTCTATCGAAAACCTTGTTGACCTTAAAGCGCTCCATAGCTTGGTCAAGGTTGACCTGGACGATCTCGTGGCCGACCTAAGAGGCTCCTTTGGTGGTGTCTGGGAGCACTGCTTCCCCGGCATGGCGGCATACTCGCTTGCCAACCCGCTATTCAACGCGAAGGGTGATATTCTCTTCGAGCTTCGTCCATATGTCCCAGCTAGTCAGGTACCTGCCGCTATCACGAAGCCTAAGGCTGTTAAGAGGATCCCGTCCATCGTTGATTCCGCGCCAGTTGAACAGCGTTCGGCACCACAGAAGTCGAAGTCCCGTAAGTCCCCTTTATGTTACTGTTAACGCTGCTATTGATCTGATTCATACTATTCAGTACTTCGAAGAATCGGTGATGGTATTCGCGGTGCCAGTGAAACTGTTGTAGACGTCTTCGATGGCTCTGCTGACGGTGAAGCGAAAGGGAAGTCAGAGTCGAAGACAGATCTGACGCTGAAGACTATGGAATCGACCACCGTGGTATCTTCCACGATCTCTAGTCCTGCAACGCCTGCCGCCGACCGTGCAGCTCTCAAGACACCAGCTCAAGAGAAATCGGGTTCTCATTCAGTCACTGTGATATCGGGTTCGGCCACAAACTCTCCATCTGTCTCCCGGTCGGTATCCTTCGGTATCAGTGGTGACTCGAAGATTCTACCCCAGATCACCAAGTCTGCCGTCCAAGTTGGGAATGGCACGCCTGCTCCGGCGAAGGCTGGTAACGGTGTGGCGAATGGCAATGGCGCCGCGCAGCCAAAGCCCGCAGCCGCGGCCCCTCCGACCGCGTGAAAATTGGAGCTGCTCGTGAGGAATATCGTTCAAACTGGTGGACATTCTGTAGTTGGTGGACTGTGTGTTGGAGTAATTCCTCTCGCTGCAGC
This sequence comes from Nidularia sp. FH-822889, assembly GCA_036937115.1. Classification (NCBI taxonomy): domain Eukaryota; kingdom Fungi; phylum Basidiomycota; class Agaricomycetes; order Agaricales; family Nidulariaceae; genus Nidularia; species Nidularia sp. FH-822889. The sequence goes on from JASFDF010000313.1 coordinate 22,687, forward strand.
TGCGACTCATGTGTTTTGGACGATATATGTTGTTATTGCTGCCACTGTTGTTGATCGCGTATTCCGTTACACATTTTTTAAAAGCTACGATCTGTACTGTACCTTGTATCCATGAGCTCGTTAGTGTCACTTTGCATTTTATTTCAATTATTACACTTTTATTCCGCAGTCCTTCTCAGTTACAGAGAGCATAAAGCAATCTACTTGATTGAGTATGGAAAGCAACGAGATGAAGAGGAAAGATTTGAGGCGACATCTAAGCCAGGAACCATGGGAAGAACCAGGAGACGTGTGTACAGTTCCGGTGCTGGGCCCTTCGATCCGATCCGGAAGGTAGCCGGCATTTTTCGGCAGAAGTTGGAACTTGATTTTTAGCTTAAGGAATAGCCGTCACCAACGAACGTTCATCGATATCGTCACCCGAAGGCCATATCCGTGAACCCTGGAGTGTTCAGCATTCAGGCCGAGTCGTCCACGTTCATCGTCTGGCTCACTTGCTACCCTACACGGATTCCTCAGACGCTCGTTATACTTTTATTCCCCTCGCCACTCTCTTGCCACTCCGAAGCGGGAACATAATAGTAGGAACCAATCCTATCAAGTCGGCTCTGGAAAATAAGTATGTGTAACGGCATGCTTCTTGTCCAACAGAAAAACCTGCCAGCGACAATATTCAATGTTGATAATCGCCGAGGACATCCAACTCTGGATGTGGAGACTTATGCAACATATTGTCATGTTACGGAAAGAACGGTCCTCTGACTCTAGCAGCCCTTCCTCACGAACGTGGTATTCTGTTTATTCTAGTTCGTTCATCGATATCCAGCCAAGCAATTTTGCGCCTTGGATTCAGCTTGGTCGGATAAATCAAGTATATTGTCTATTGTCGCCTGTGTCTCTGGATGATCCGGGCCGTATCTATTAACTTGCTCATCACGAAGCCTCTCATCCCCTCGAGATAGGTCACTATTCACTAGTCAGGAGCCCATGCGCATCTCAAGCAAGGCCCGCAACTTTACCACTTTGAATTTCAAGATATATTCTCTTATTGATTCTGGATTAGAGGGTTCGGTATGACTTCTCGCTATGGCTCCCTCCATCATCTCAACAACAATAGTTCGAACTTCGTTTTCTCGGACCCTTTATGGTGGCTTGAAGCTGGGAATAATACGTTTGGTAGAATATATTTGGTTTGCGGTGTCGAAAGTGGAAACAAGACGTCCGCACCTTTTACCATTGCATGTTCACTAGTATGTGCCCTTCTAATGTGGAAAACCGGAATTAGCTACACTGACATTTATGATTGTATCTGTAGGAAATTCGATCGATGTATGCAGACAACCTTCTAATAACCTGTAGATGAATTTTATGCTTGACGACTCGAATTCTCAACAGGTGAATACTAGCCTATCTAAAGTCGTTGTTTAAATCATTCTGTGAGAATTATTGACCGATGTCGTCTCTCAGACTGGGACGCCCATCCGGGGTCTCCGAAATTTGGACTCGTTCCGCTTACATTCTGTTATGCTTCTACCTACGTTCGGAGAAACTATTGTTGATTATGTCGCCGTGGATCCCAGTCCGACTATCAGCCTGACTGGCAAGGTGCTTGTTGTAGATAATACGGATCCCCTGCTTATATAGAGAGAGCTGGAAATCAGACGGGGAAGAATTTCGCGTATGGAATTCCCTATGGGAACAATCGTCGGGGGACCGAGAATAAGGGGGACAGATTTACTCTTGATTTCGTAGGTGAGTAAAGATACTTGCCGGTGAGGTGATTGTCATGTTTTTCTGATGCCGTAATATCCAGGGTCTTCAGTGTCGATTTATGAGATAGTGAAAAAAGAATTACCTGGATGGGTTCCTTCAATATTTTCTGTTGATGGTGCTGCGCCGTCGACATCTTCCTATGACAGCGCGGCACAAACGCCGCAGTCTGACGGATGGAGGCTACATCAGCTACTCTTCTACGCAAGTTTAGACCCGGGTCGGCATACGCTGAAAGCTACTGTGATTGAAGTTTCTGGCTCTTAAATTCGTATTTAAGTCTTTAACGACTCTTTTTAATGCTATAGTTAATTTCCCCATGTTTAGGTGTTATGGGTTGACTACGTTCTTTTCAAAGGCACGAGCCCTACCATCATACTTGCAGTCAATTCCTCTGTTTCTACTAGCTCCTCTTGTTTCACGAGCATTTCTCATTTCCCCAGCTCCTATGCTTCCGCTACGAGTACAAGCAGAAGCACATCAAGTTCAAGTGACGTCAGCTCCGGGGTTTTAGGCGGCATCGTCGTCGCCTCTATCGTGGCCTTTGTTGTCTTCGCCATAGCCGTCAAGACATATGCGCAGGGAAAAGACTGTTTACTAACTGCACCTCTGCATCCATCGAATTTATTCCCGCACCAAGTTTTGTGCCTCCATGTGAGTTAACATTTCACAAATTTCTGCTATTTTGTCAGATGCGAGAGGGACTAATCAATTTGAATCTTATTTTAGCCATGTGTCGAGGTTCAGAATTTCCTCGTCCCTCTCAGCCTCTGCCCCAGGTGGTCGTAATATATACTGGCGAGCGAGAGCTGGTGGTGCAGCAGCTAGGGATAGGTTAGGTCTCGTATGCGACGGTTCATCCGCCCGAATATTCCATTAGGGCAAATTCAAGCCTAGCTTCGCCTGCTATTACTCCTCCTAGTGCTAGAAATCCGTCCGTCGACGATGGACTGGCAGAGCCTCCTCCACCGTATAACGAGGCCAACTATAGCTATAGATTGCATCATAAGGCGGACATCACCCTAGAGCCTTGTTATTCTAACGTTTGGAACAGCCAGCTGATAGCGTCATGACGTATTTGCCATAAACACTAATATGAAAATTACAACTATCAGCGATTGACGGTTATCATATTTTGGAATGATTAAATACTGGACTTTTGTTTCTCTGAGCAGAGAAATTTTTAGTACAAATATTTTCTGGATCGGCACTAGATATGGAGATGAAGTGTTCATTTTATCCATTTTTACTTGTCGTTTTGATTCTGTAACCAGAGGAACCCGTTGAGGGGGCTTTCTTAGGCCACGCTGACGTGCATGTATTAATTCTTTATATATGGAGGCGCGAGGAAAAAATCAGAATTAGGCCATAGTGAGAAGTTATAGGGGAGTCAGCTGGAATGGTTTTTCCTGCCATCGAATTCTTGCACCTTGGCTCGTGCCATTCGTGAGAGCTCTATGATTATTGTAGATAGTCACATTATTAGTTGGGAGTGGAAGTCTAGCGCGGAACATACAACGCGCCAGACCCAGGTTGCAAGGCCGAATGGGGACGCCAACGGGTCACCCACAAACCGCCCAGCCGGCGGCGGCACCATGCGGCACCAACGGCTAACCCCCAAAAGCGGTTTGCTGAAGTATTATTTATATAGTCAACTTATCAGCGTACCTTCAAATCATGTTCGAAAAAGGGGTATCTGACTATAAACTGACTCAAGAATACAAATGACCCGAAAGGGCTTTGAATGGAATCTGTGTGTGCAGAATTCTATGTAAGAACGATAGGAAGCTCGGAAGTCTGAAGCACTGAGAATGCAAATTTAAAAATATAAAATATAAAATAAAATAAAAAAAGGTCGACTAGGGTAGTGCAAGTAAAGTGGTCTCAAGTCTTGAGAATTCTTGGCCATCTCATAAGGCTGTTGTATGTATACAGCCTAAACACAGAACTAATATAAAGGATGTCAATAAGGCAGTATCCAAGAGCATAATGTCAGCTTTAGTCCAAGGTAAGCAGTGTGCAGATATATAATGGATAGATAAGTAATATTGAGGACTGCTGGATTAGTGTGAATCAAACATGGCATAGGCCTTTGAATTTGAAGGAATACTGAGTGCCTAGTGAGTTAAATTTTCAGTTGGATTCATAACGCTTGTTGTG
>JASFDF010000314.1:0-26516 GCA_036937115.1 Nidularia sp. FH-822889
AGATCTATTTGTACAGGCACCACTATAAACAAAGATCCTGGGCTATTTTTTGGTGAAGTGGGTCTATCGATTAACAATTAGCTGTAAGACTAATGTAACAATGTCCTTTATTTCAGATTCAATAAACTAGGAGGAGAGGTATTTGATTCAGCTACGTAAATAATGGGATTGTCCTACGTCAGCGGTTAAGATGTGGCATTGGTAGCATTGGTAGATTAGAAATTCTGTACTATTATATGTTCTCTCCGATTTGTCTCCATACTAGTTACAGTTGAAGTAGTTTCCTGAAATTACTGCTGGACATCCTTGCGTATCTGGCATCGAAATCCCGTCGGTCAGTGCGCGAGCTCTATGTACTATGCCTTAGAGAAAATACCTTTGTTGAGAGGACAATCATTGCCATCGTCACAGCATTTAATGCATGCCCGGAGTCCGCTAGGTTCGACGAGCTCGACGTAGTGGTTATAACTAACAGATGAAGAAATGAGGTAAATAAAAGCTAAATTGCGACGAGAATTTAAGGAAACATACCCAAGGCAAACGCTTCCCGCAGGATTCCCCTGCCCACCATCTCCCCCGCTTGAATCGTACTGCCCGCCTCCATCATCTGGGTTGAGCCTACTGAGAAGTTCTGGATGAATGCATCCGGTCACTGTGCACAAGTGGTTAGCTATTACGCCAAATTGTGGAGGCAGAGCAAGACAGATATGCACACTGAGCATATCGTCCACCGCTTGGTCCATTGCCTGTTTTAAATTCCACATTGCTCCAAAATTGGGCCGGGAGCTGGCCCTGCTGCGAGGAATACCTGCCAGCTGGGGAGCAGTACGTCTTCATACCTCCCGGATGTTCGCTGTCGCCGATATTCGTATGGGGATCCCTGTAAGACTGCCATTGGCAATGACACTAGAAGAGCATGGTACGACACAAATACCTGGGCATGATCATGCTAAGCATATTAGATTATTATCAGTACTACGGGCATAAATGACCATGTAGAACTTACCAATATTTCGACGAATCAGTAACATAAACAATGTTGTCGACAGCTTGTCTTGATTCTAGCTCGTGCAAGCCAAGGGGGGGAGATGCTAGCACGGTTAGGCATGGCACCCAAGACAGAAAAATGGTAAGGTAGCGGACGCGAATCATCATTGTCGTTAGTAGTCTCTTGTGCAATGCGTGTAGTCAGTTTAGGGTGGGACGAAATCCAGTGGAGAAAATGTACGCCATCTACCATCGTTTAAATAGTGGGATGAAGCGGAGATGCGCTACTGAAAGGACAACTGTACCCCAGGGCTGGAGGAAGCCAGAAGCCAGGAAGTGCAAATCACATGCTGTTTATAGTACATGACAGAATATAAACTAACCGTCGTCCAAATCCAAATGCGTATTTATCGGGATCGAGTGGTGGTCCCTTAGGTCCGAAAGGAATTGAGCTATCGAACATAGGTAAAAATCGATCGGGATTAAACGTTTCTGGATCTTGATAGATTTGGGGATCACGACTAATTGCCCTGAATAATAAATGAATCTTAGCGAATCGAATACGAATGCATGGAAGAATATTTACCAGGCATTACCTAAGACAGTCGCACCCTTAGGGATAAAGCAACCTAGGAAATTAATGTTTAGCAATGAGATAGAGTTTATGTAATAGAGATATTTACCGTTGTAGATGTCGTCTTGCATCAAACGATGAGGTAGAGCTATATAGCAGGTTTAATTGACTCCAGATTGCGTATAAAACGATAGCATACCCAATGGCATTACTAGCTGCCAGCGCGTAACCTCCTTCATAACAGCGTTAATGTACGGCAAGTTGGAACGATCAGCCAAAGTAGGAAGACGATCAGAACCTATAATTGTGTCTATTTCACGCTGAGCGCGTTGCTGAACCTCTGGGTTAAGAACCATTGAAAAAAAGAAGTTGTGTATGGTGGCGACAGTCTGCAGACCAAATTAGCTCAGTTGACAGATCTATCCACTAGATTTAATGGTAATAAATAACTTACCGTATCTGTCCCGGCTGGAATACAAACTTACAGTATGAGCAAGTAAATCCGCTTAGCCATGTGGAATCGAGCTCACCTGTATACATGGTTGCTGTGCACCATTTGACTAGCTCTGGGTCTTCGCCTTTCTCTAGATTCAACGAAGTGAAAGAAGAATCAAAGGAGCCCGTTTTCTGCATGAGTTTACAGGAGAAGTAAATATTCTCGGATATTCAGTGCATCGACTGCATATGTATCTCACCATATTTGCAAGAGTTTGGTCAAATGGAATGTCGGCCATTTGGTCGCAGAGAATTCGACCACGTTCTGCATATCTCTTCCATCCTGCGCCAGGGAGCCAAGCTGGAACATATTGCACTGCGAATTATGAGGGACAATATTAGGCATAGTATTTATTAATTATCCAACATCATTATAAATTTACGATTACTCACAAACGGGTAGAAAGTCGACGAGAAAGTTTCCGGGAGTGAGAGCAGTCAGGGCATAGTCCACGGCTTCTTCGGCAATAGCGACGATCTATCCACGCACATGTAAGGGGTAAACAGTGATAGTACAATTCAAATAACTCACCGGGTCAGCGGATGATTGAATATCCACTCCATAAATACTTTTCATAAGGCTATGTCCAGATGCACTAAATAATGACTACTATTAAGAATTTTGGCGCGTACTGTGGGAAGTATACTTACAGTCGAATGTTCTCCACGAACTTCTCCGGTGTTGCCAGCAGAGAGGATAAATAGCGCACGACATCCCTTTCTTGAGTAGGCCAATATTGTTTCACAGCTTCTTTCCGCAAAGATACGGCCGTCATCTTTCGAAAGCGCCGCCATCTTTCTCCATATGAGGACAAAGTTACAGCTCGTTCCCAACCCATTCTGTGCCCATTAATACAGTTACTGTAACAACCCAAATTAAAAACTAATGCACTCACAATTTACGACATAGAAGGCTGAGTGGTCGGTCGGAATATATTTCAGATTTCTTCTCCAGCAAGTCAGAGCACGCTTTATAGGAGTTTAGAATTACAATAGGGCTTCCCATGACATTCACATATACCGCCTCCCCTATTTTGGGACAAGTGTGAATACAATTGTAAACCTTTAGAGTAACTATTTACCATATGTCTCCCTCCATTTAGTGTAGGTCTCCCATGAATCTTGTGCTGGCATTTGCAGTAGATTCCCAAGTACAGGCAGAGCTGGTGGCCCCGGAAGAGTTTTTGGCTTCAGCATTATGTTTGCTAGCCAACGCACCGTTAAAATGAGAAAGACCCCAGCTAGAATGGCCGAGAAAGTATTAGAGGCTGTAAGGATACCCATCTTATCACAGAAGGTGGGCCGAGGTATCGTACTTCAATACTTCTATCGATCTCTATTTCAAGCTTCATGTGTAGATTGCACATATTTACTATGGATCTACCTTTCTGGGATGAAGGCGAACTGAACCCATGGATCTCCATTCTTAAAGCTGACTGTGAGATAAGGATGTCTTGAAGGGTCTTGGATATAGCCGGGTACCCTAGAAACGGTAAGAAGTTAGTCTCGGTGCTTTTCAAGACAGCTATAATTTGACATGTTCCATGGGCATATACCTTCGTTATCGGTGGAAAGAGATTATTAAAGTGCGTACTTTTTATAGTCTGGAAAATGAATTCAGAGTTTAAAAAGTGGGAGAAAATATTCTCTACTAGAAACTTCCAAGGTGTCAGTGAAAATCAGAGAGAAATAAGCAGGGTAGACCCACACGACTATTTATTATCCAGTCTCGCTTCCGCAGTGATCAACGGCTCATATAATTACAAGATCATGGGACCACGGGAAGTGATCGAAGATCATTATTTGAACATGTATGCTTTGATGTTCAACACAACTTCCGAGATGGATCCGGCTCGAGCCACAGGTTAGAAATAGATTGGATTATAATGCTATGCAAGATCTAGTAGACACGGGTAAGAAGCTAGAAAATGAGAGCTTAGTCAATACGCGATTCCCATAGATTAAACGAAAACTTGCCAGGAAAAGAGATAAACCCGAACCCAACGGTCATGAAGATTAGTAATGCCTAGGAATAGTGTAATGTCAATTAGACCGGGGTCATCTGCGATTTAAGCCTACATTTGAACAGGCTTACTCGCATTAAAGTGGAAAAGCGGACTGAACAAACTTATTTTGCGATCAAGCAACTTAAAGGATAGTAAATACATTAATATTAGCATCTAGTCGATATAATATAGTATACAGTAGATTAATTCCTAGAACTATAGTATTGTAGCCCATTGATACAGATATACAAACAAATGTCCCAGAGATACAAAGGTATAGAAGGAAATCATGCCCGATTCTCTATATCTTGAAGAGGGTATACTTGGCCTTCTTCCTCACGGCCATGACTTTCTTCCTCGCCACCATGGGTTCCAAAATCGAGACCTGTAGAGGTATACACGCTCGTAGGGACTATCTTTGCTTGTGCGCGTATACTTAGCACCACGCGGCAAGTTAATAGCGAGTGCACGACGCGCTCGAGCCTATGTCGTATGTTAGAGTAAGTAACAACTCAAGAACAACGGTGAAGTACGCACATGGAAAATAGGTTGATGAAGTCAACCTACAGAAGCAAAAATTAATACATCGAAATCCCGATACTCATTTGCGTCAATTGCTTACCGGTAATGTCCAAATGATGATGACGTTCAAAGTCGAGAGCACTGTGATGAAGGAATGGTTAGGGTGGAGTCATACGAACCAAGGACTTCTCCTAACCAAAAAGATATACATAGTACATGATGCCTGAATAAAATCAGCCACAAGTTATGCGTCAGATCAAACGATAGGTAGCACGCACCATCCCTGAGGACGACTTTTAGTAGTGTTGGATTGTCGGGTAATTGCACTTGAGAAATGGTGAGACATTATTCCGAGTAGATACCAGAGTCGCCTTACTCGCTTTAAATGCTTTTATTATCATTAGTGTTAGGAGTACTACAACTTTATGTCAATAAAGAAGTGATAGAGTACAGCAGCTACCACTTACCTGAATCATAGACCATGAGAAGGATCCAATCGATCGATAGAATGCGACTTCCCCCTGTCAAATAACAGCCACGGAAATTTGATATTGGCGGCTCGCTGACTGATGGTACATAGGAGGTGAGACAATTATTGGCTGGAAAAAAAAATGCATACACTGAACAGAGCTTGAAAATCGGGTGATGATGGGAATGGCTGGAACTGCAGAGACAATCGAGAATATTACCAAACCAATCGCCATATTGCGTTTTCTCCCCCAGACAGCCCAAGTCCGAGTGCTGAGAATGACTAAATCGAAGAAAGTGAGCCACCAACAGACTCGCATATTGTCGACTTCACTAACTCTCTGCAATGACCACGCCGATAAGGATTAAGACTAGGAAGTCGCGTTCAGTGAATATTATGAGGACTACTGGACTTGTATAGCGTACGTGTATTGGCTTTGTATGCAATGTCGCAGGTATGCAGTGATATATTCTCTGTGAATGTACCTATACCACTTGTAGTTAGAACACGAATAAGCATGCTCAGTCACCGTATGAGGAGACGTACGATATAGTAGAATCGCAGAATCAACGAACGGCAAGTATCTTGTGATTAGAAACAAGATCTTTTGAATGGACCATTCGGACGGCCAGAGTAAGTCGACCTCTAGATCGAAGGTCAAACTATAGTCGAGAACCTATAGAACATCACGGTACATAAGTAGTGAATCCAACTTAAAGAAATAACTCAATCCAAACACACCAATATTGCGATACTGGCAACTGCTTCCCTTTGTCAACAACGAAAACGCGACATTTGAGGTGGAATTCGGCTGAACCGGCGAACGTACCATCAACATACTAAGATATCATATTTAGCAACATGAAATGCTTTGACAGTAACGAGAGACATACCTGGAAAATCTGCACATGTTCTAAAGCGACGATGTCAGCCCGAGCGGTCGAGTTCATAAGAGGGGAGAAGGCTATGGGCACTGCTAACCATGAGGCCCGCCTTTTTACAACGCAGAGGCGCTCATTCGTTAGGAGAAAACATCGCTAAGCGGAGACTCAATCTCGATCAGCCCTGTCAAATCCCACTGACACGATGTGGCATTGGCAGGGAAGCAATACTATCAATGATCAATCGATCAATGTATGTAGTACCACCAAGACTTATGAGACTATAATGCGCGCAGGCTACTATAACTTCGTAAGGCTACATTCGGATTGAGACTATGGCTCTGCGCTATAACCTTCAAGTGCGTGAATCTCGCATTTTGCCAAGTTCCCGCTGCTGTTCTTTTCTATGTTACTCACTCAGTGCCTTGAAGGCTCAGGAACTTCCATTTTTTTCGGAAAACTTCAGCAAGTAACGTAAACCACAGCTTCGGCCGTGAACATTGCCCGAGATTGAACTCTGCTTAAAATAACCTTCTCCGTGCAAGCTGAAGACACTGGAGGAGGCTTTAGGTCTAAATATCGCATTCTTCCATGAATGGACAGGTTTCAGGAGCAGTCTATCAGATCGAGAAGCTAAATCGATTGCTGCCTAAGTTTTAAGAGGACACCATGAATTCGGCCGCATATATATCAGCTTGAGTTACTATTTGAGCCGAGCATAATTCGAGAATTAGATATGTTCAAATCGTATTCAAGCGAGAAAGTATCGTTTACTGAGCTTCTTTTCTTCGACTTCTTCAAGCTGTAAAAAGTAGTGCCTAGGGTTGCGATGCAGATCGGAGATGATCATGTAGGGCTTTCCTTCTTGCGGGGGCTTGCGAGGAATCGGCCTTGCCATGACCAAATAATGATGGATCGTGTCACCGAGTGTCCAGGGAATTGAGTTGAAGGGCCAGACCTTGGAATTTTGTTGGGACCAAGCCAAGACCATAGCAAATCAGGGCACATGGCGACTCGATCGGAAGGCTATGGTATACTATTTAGTATAGTGGTGCTTGGCAAATAATCCAGTACATCATACACGTGACAAAGTGGTTATTGCCACCGCCAAGCCACCAACGTTTGACCGTCACAATGACCAAACCATGACCACCGTGCCAGACCTCGACGTCGACTCTGAGTCAGAGTCTGCCACTGCGTGACTATTGCGCCGCAGAATTTAGAAGGGTGAATCCAAAGCGTATCTTTTAACCATATGGCCTGGGTATTACCACGAAGAACGTGTGTGCGTTTCTTCTACTAGTGATTCGACGAGTTGATGCGTCTGTACTTGAGCCTAGTACACAGCTGAAAGCAATTCACCTCTGACCGCGGTTGGTATCCGACTTCAGATGGATTGGATATCGAAAGGAAACCGCAAACTCCATAAGCAAAGCTCCACGGGCTATGTATAATGCACTCCGATGAACAAGCAATTATCCCGGAGGATCAGTTCAATGCTGTTTGACATAAACTGTTTTCACAGTAGCTGACGTCGTTATAATGCGCGTGGATGTATTGGTTCATTGCGGCTGCATCTATTTGTTCAACTATGTCCATAAGATCCTCTGCTTCCGCAGTCCAAGCTGCGTACTTTCACTTCCGTGCTTTTGAATAGCTCCTTTTAACTAAGTTTGGAGACTGACCAGCATATAAATCTACGGGCGCGTCTATCTATGTACGCCAATGGTCGAATATATAGATCTGGTCCGAGGTCAGTTCTTGCCTTTCCGCTTTTCTTGAAGCTGAAGTGAACCGCTAACGACCTCAACCTAACAGTAGGCAACGTGGATTTAATAAGCCTTGGAGGAGCTGGATCCCTCCCGGTACTTTGTCGGGTGTATCTCGGATTTATTAGGACTCTTATCAGAATTGAACATATAGCAACAATCTCCATAAACTGGTTTCTAAAACATAGATCATAGACCTTTTGGACAAGGAAATATTCGTCGGAAACGGTCTCGTGCATCAGATAGTGGTACGTTATGAATTCTACATACTACTAATAGCTGACACGTACTTATAGTATATGACGACTGGCTCAGAGTTTCTTGCTTATCCTGTCGAGGTTTCAAGACCGACTACGGATCGTTTCTATGCTGCATGGCAACGGTTTGAGTGCGTAATGGACGTAGCTGTAACGCGTTTAACCTCGTTCGATCTCTTGTGTAACATTCACATATTTTTCTCTAGCGCATGGATACTTCCTGATACCTCCGAGGCTTCCCGTTCTGCCGGCATATAGACGACTCGATGATGACACTTAGCTGACTAATATCGTACGTTTTCAAAATCTCATTTTTCTCATTATTTAACATATCCAATGGTTCTGCACAATGGCGAACAAGTGCACACACCCAGAGGCTTTTAGTACAGTTTCTTCAAGTCCCTTCGGAAGTCACCTTCGCGCCACTCTTGCAAAAATAGGATAGTGTTCGTCGATCCCATATCCGAGAACTAATTAATTTTCACGTGAAGACTAACGAGGCACTCGCTAACACTTCCTCTAAGAGTAATCTCTCGATCATCTGTTGCTACCCTTGGCTGAACCTACCACGTGCGACCTGCCATGGTACCTTTTCTTTACGCTCCAGCCCTGCACCTCCAGCCGTCTCCCCACCCATCCGTCCAAATCTATCTAAAAGCTACAATTAAAGATCTTTGATCAGAGATTTTAAGAGAGCACGTTTACTTTTGAGAACAATGAAAATCTTCAACTTTCAAGCAAAACTTCCGGAACGTAAGTTCTACAACGCGGATACAACCTAGTATAATTATTCTACCTTTTCTGCAGGTCAAATTCCAATATGCGACATGCGAGATATCGGTTTCCTTCATGCTCAAAATTAATTCGGAGGGTGGCCGCGTGCCTGGAGCACGAACTTGGCATCTGACGAAAGGTGATGGAGTGCACGCCCCGGCATCATATTATGTGAGATGTTTTTGCGGTGAATTTATGCTCCCATCTTTTATAAAAAGGGCCAACTACACGTATTATCTTATTTACTCTCCCATTTCTCTTTCCTTCTCTATTCATTTTCGTCTATCGTTGTGTCTTCAACGTCCTCATTCTTTTGATTGCAAGCAGATCATCGCTCATTATGCAGCTCACCGCCTTCGTCGCCCTCGCGTCGGTGCTCTCTACTGTCGTCGCTCACAGTACAGTTTATGGAGTTTGGGTCAATGGCGTTGATCAGGGAGACGGGCGGAATTCTTATGTGAGCTGCTCCCATTGTTCTTCCTACGGATTAGCTTACACTGTCCACAGATTCGCTCTCCTCCCAGCAACAGCCCAGTAAAGGATCTGACGTCCAGCAGTATGATCTGTAATGTCAATAACCGCGGTCAGTTACAATATCATCTTCGGCTATCTTTCTTTCTCTGAAACTTTAAATAGCTGTCGCCAACTCTGTCTCTGTCAAGTCCGGTGATCAGCTTACTTTCGAATGGCACCACGATAAGTAAGCTCCTCTAAGGTTATCAAGTAATTTCAGTATTTTATGTACTTTCAAGTCGGGACGATGATATCATCGATGCTTCCCACAAAGGTCCTAGTAGGTAACGTCGGTTGAAGACGTTGAGATTGCTATTAATTATCGTTGACAGTCCAAGTCTATATGGCTTCCTCGGCTGGGTCGGACTGGACCAAGATTTTCGAGGACGGCTACAGCGGCAGCTGGGCTGTCGATCGTCTTATCGCCGCTCACGGGCAGCATAGCATCATTGTTCCCAATGTCCCTGCTGGTGATTACATTCTCCGAGGTTCGCGTACATTCCTCTGCTGGTTCTAAACAATGATCTTACTGAATGGTCGGTAATTCAGCTGAGATCGCTGCCCTTCACGAGGGTGACGCGCTGTTCTCCCAGAACTCTGCTCGCGGCACCCAGTTCTACCCCAGCTGTGTTCAGATCAAGGTCGTTTCACCCGGCACCGATGTTCTTCCTGGTAGCACCGTCTGGCCTGGCGCGTACACCGACTCCACGCCCGGTGTTCTTTTCAACATCTACGGGACTGACCCCACCACTTATGTTCCTCCCGGCCCCGCCATCTGGTCTGGTGCTAAGGGTGGATCGATTGCCCGCGTTGGAATCCCTGGCCAAGGCGCTATCGCCACTACTACCAGCACCACTCAGGTCGCCACTACGAGCTCCACCAAGGCTGCTACCACTACCTCTGTTGCCAGTATCTCCACCTCATCTACCACTAGCGCTGCTGTCACTACGATCAAGCCTACCACTATTGCCTTCACCACCAGCACTGTGGTTACTGTCATCAAGCCCACAACTACTGCCGTCGTTTCCACCACAAATGTCAAGACAACTGCAGCTTCTACTAGCTCTGCTGCCAGTGGAGTTGTTTCACTCTGGGGTCAGTGTGGAGGCGTACGTATTCTTCATGTTACTTTTTTTATCTATTCCAAGCTGATAGACGTCCATTACTTAGATCAACCATAGGTTCGTTGAGAGGCGTATACTATCATGTATAATTTATTCACTGATATTCTCATTTAGCGGCTTGACTACATGCGGCCAAGGTTCTTGTGTGTATGTGAACGGTAAGTCTTCATTGAAGAGTGGAATTTGGGATGGATATTTAACCATATAATTATCTTAGACTGGTACTCTCAGTGCCAGCCTGTCACCACAGCTGTGAAAGCAACCACAACTACCGCTGCTGCCGTCGTTGCTACTACAAGTGCCACATCTTCCACGAGATCTGGCCTGTACGGTCAATGCGGAGGCGTAAGTCCCTTAAACCATCTTGATATCTTGGTTCTGATGCGTATTCCGATGCTTAGGAAGGTTATACGTGCGTTCTTCGTGAACATAATAATCCCAACAGAGCTAACGTTCACCCTGGTGTACCCACAGCGGCCCAACGACATGCGTTCAAGGGACATGTCACTACTTCCACGGTAAACTTCTTATTTGATTTTCTTTTCGTAGACTGCTCACGATTAATCCAGAGTGGTACTCGCAGTGCCTACCGTAAACGCCTCACCTATTGAGCGCTTTCCTTTCTCTAAACCTGTGCGCGACTTTGCTTGAGCGTGGCCCTGATATCCTTTCTTTATTGGGTTAATCCCTGAGCAGATTGATTCTGTTGTTTATTTACTTCGTTGGCTTCAGACCAATGTTACTGTCATCTTCCGCTCTAAAGGAGTTCTTCTAGCACAAGCACCTTTTATAAACAAGGTTGGCACCATATGTACATATGGAATACTGTATTGTTTTCACTTGCTTCATTTATATGGAGACTCATTGTCAAATGGTCCATGATGAAGCGCGACAAAATTTGCTCTCCCAAAAGTAAAGCACTTCTTCAACTTGAATATTTGACTGGTAACTAAAAAATTTATAGATGCGTTACTGTCCTTCTATGAGACATAATAGGAGGGCTTACCTCCCTAGAGTGAACGTCATCAATCTAAACAATTTAAAGGAAGCCTGTGTCGAGTTTAAATCTGAGCCTCGACAAGACACATAAAAAGAGCACCTCCAACTGAGTCCTAACTATGAAAAGAGTTCATTCACTACCATTAATGTGATAATTTCGCCTCTTATGATAAGAAAAGAGCAATGGAATAGAATGGAAGACAGAAGCAGGGGTTCAGAGGAGGCGAAATTTTATCGACTACTTGAAAGGTTGTGCGAGAAGTCAAAAGAAAATATCTATATATATTTGTAAAGTTCTACGAAAGTATATATGTTTATTTAAATATAATAACCAATTGTATGTTGACAGGTCGTTAAGATTCAAATATTCACCTTCGGTCAGGATGGAGAGACTGCGCATCCGGTCCGAGAAGCGGGCTGCAAACTCCATGGTCCGGACTGTCATCGATCGTCCGTCATCATCGATTCAGTCATCAATTATTGCAACCATTGCCTTCCTCAATGTAGTGCGGCTTGCTGGCATCTTCGCAACAGCTACATAGTCTGGGCATTTGAGCTCTTGTGAGTGTCTGTTAACAATAATGATTACACCATATATTTAAATAAATCGGAAGTTTGTAGGCCGTACATGAATTCCTGTGAGCTTTTGAAAAATCTCAACCGAAATGATTATGTCCTGAGGAGTTTCTCCGGGATTTTCTTTGTCTCCTTCCACCCTCACCACCACGTCGACTTGCCATTTTAGAAGAATTTTTTCTCGCGATCTATTACGCTAACTCCTTGCTTCTGATCTTGTGATGAGCAAGAGACATTACTCGTGACTTATTTTTTATGGAACAGAAGTTCATTGTGCAGCCATTACATCCATTCACCCCGTGGAGTGAGCTCTTCTTTTTCTTTCAGCTTCCACGCGTGGTTCGCCAGGATACATATAAGATGCAGCTACTTGGAATGCAGCTATTAGTTATTTCACCGAGGATGCTGCTCTCAACCATCCTAATCGTAGCTGCAAGCTACCTACTGCGAAATAACATCCTTACACTCTCCGCGCCTCAGGGTGATATCGTCGACACCGGCTACGCAAAATACCTAGGCAATAGGTCATTTCCAAATACTGTTGCTTATCTCGGTATTCCATATGCAGAGCCTCCAGTTGGAGAGCGTCGTTTCCGAGCTCCTCTTCCCCTTAACACGTCACGTATCTCTCAATCTGCGAACGGAGGCGTAATTGACGCCACTAAGAATCCCGACTTCTGTGTTCAAGGTACCACTGGCGGTGAGTGTTCCTCTCGAGTTTGTTGTTTATATCCGTTTCAACTGTGCTCCAGGAGGTGACGCTGGAGGTGCTGGAAGCGAGGACTGCCTAAAAGTCAATATTTACGCGCCAGTAGGGGCTAAGCGTGGAAGCAGCTGTAAGTTTTCACATTCACGGGCTGAATCATGCTGTAACATTTGAATGCAGTACCTGTGCTAGTCTATATACACGGCGGAGGTATGCCACGGATCATTAACTTTGTGAAACTATTATACTCTAACTTTCATTGTAGGCTATGTATTCGGCAACCCCGCAAATTGGCCTTTTAATCACTGGATCCACCAAAGCCCAAACGTCGTGATTGTCTCCGTGTACTATCGACTGTCATCCTTCGGTTTCTTGGCTACTCCTGAGTTCCGAAATCCTGCAAATGGAGATTTCAATGCTGGTTTTCAGGACCAAATACAAGCCCTTAAATGGGTTCAAAGCAATATCGCGTCTTTCGGCGGGGATCCTGCTCAAGTGACCATTAACGGTGAAAGCGCCGGAGGATCTTCCATCGAACTTCACCTTGTAGCCCAAGAAAGTAAACCCTTGTTTTCGAAGGCAATTGCACAGAGCGTCTATAGAACGCCACTTCCCTTGCCAGAGCAGCAAGTTGTGAGTTCGATTTATGTATTTGAATCTATCGCCTCTAACAGTTTCGAAGCCTCTTTTCCAATTTTATGCTGCTCGTGCGGGATGTGGAACGGGCTCGGTATCTGCTCAGTTATCCTGCTTGCGCTCAGCAAGCATTAGCGCATTGGCGCGTGCCCAGGATGCAGCGGTTACAAGTGCATTGTAAGCCTAGCATTGATTCATCTCATATCCAATCACTGCTGAAAAATATTATTCAGTACTGCTTCTGGCTATAACGTTTTCCACCCTGTCCTTGATGGGACCATTATAACAGACTTCCCGACAAACTCCATCCTTTCTGGCAAGTTTTCTCGCGTTCCACTGATAGTCGGGTGAGTACCTTTCAACATCCTACAGGCTTAGTAAGGACTTAAGAGTCGATATTAAGTGCAACAACAAATGAAACACTTTCTGGAGGAACCAATGCTACTCAGGCATTGCAGCAATTTTTCCCGTCCATGACCGGTGCAGACTTCAACAAGCTTTTGGCGGTAGGGATTTGTACCCTGGCCCTTTTTGGGATAGAATATCACTCAGCTATTTTAGGCATACCCCTCTGCATCTTTTGCTTCGGATAATCTACACTTCCAAACGATAACAGGTGAATCGGAATTAAAGTGTGCTGTAAGAAAAGCCCTGTCAAAAATTTTAAAGATATATGCCAACTGACTTCTGCCTTATAGCGGACGATTATGGGAACGGCCTTTTCTTCGCATGAGAATACATGGACATACCGATATAACCAAAGAGTACCCACCGGAGGCCCAGCTGTAGGCCACGCCTCAGAAAATTGGATGATGTTTTTGGGAACAAGCACTGGGTGAGCTGTTAATCTTCCATGATAGCATAATTAGGCACTGAAATTTATCTTTCTCAGTGTCAATGGTACTACAACCTTTAACCCCATGACTCCAACGGAGGTCTCCTTCGCGCAAGAGCTGATAGCCTATTGGCTCTCTTTCGTTCGGTCCGGGAACCCGAATACTCATAAGCTTGCACGCTCACCGACATGGTCTGGGTACTCGATTTCACGAAGATCCCGCATAGTTTTGCAACAGGATCCATCGAATTCAACAACTATAAGCGGTAGCGTTTTGGAAACGGAACCTACTGCAGAGACCACGAGATGCGGTGTGGTAGCGAGCGAGGTCAATAGTCAGCAGAATTAAGAATGTGAATAAGGATTCAATATGCAGTTGTTGAGAAATTTAACAGCAAGTCGATCCTATTTCAGTTTGGATGATCCGGTCAAGATTTCTCCAGCAGTCCTATTTAGGAAACAGCCGGGTCGTATTACGTAGACAGCATGGAGTGTACACTGTGGGTACCTCTGCTCCCAATCGCTGTGAATATTCCTGTTCAACCACCCGATACCCTCTGACTGACAATAGATGCGTAATACAGACTCAAATAAAACCTGGGTTTGCACCTACCTAGGAGCCAGGTAAAGATGAAGGTCAGCGAGACCGTGGAGGACGGGCTGGGCATAAAATCACTTGTGTTTGTCCTTGTATACGCGTTCAACCGAACCCGCTCCTCCTGCTTCTGGAGAGTCCCCCACTTCCCATCTAGCCGTTCTTATACTAAACCTATCACGTTCTACAAACGTGCTTGCCGGAACAGTTATGGTTTCGTTAATTGTATCTTCTGCTTCCAAACCCCCTTCCTTCGCGCGGGGATTTCCTCTCACTATCGACATTACCCCTGATGCCACCGTAGCGGATGTCAAGGCCTCAATCGCAGCCAGGTTTCCTAAGGTTCGTGCTCTAAATCTCCATGAGAGGGTATATCACGGGAGGACATGGTTGAAGGTGTAGAAAGCGTGCCACTTTGAGGAACGAAGTCAACGGGGGTTTCGAGAGCAGGGCAGGTGGTGCTGATGATAGCAGAATGGCGCTGCAACTTTCTCAGCTTGTGCTCTTTAAATATTATCTCTTATTGAACTAATTAGGCCCCCTTGACAGTTCTATGCCAGCAGACAAAAGATTTCTCTGAAATCAGACCGAAAAGCGCTCGGAGACGACGTCAAGCTTAACGCTATTCTGGGCGGCGATTTCAAAGATGGGGAGTTGCAGGTGAAAGACTTGGGACCACAAGTCAGCTGGAGGACTGTATTCTTGGTTGAATATGTGCGTATCCCTTAATTTCTACGCCTCGTTAACTATTGACCTCCGTGTATCGTATTTAGGGCGGACCTCTACTGATCCACCCGCTCTTCTACTACTTCCCTCAAGTGTGGTATGGGCGAGATGTGCAGCACAGCGACCTCCAAAAGTAAGTACCACACATGTCCATCTTCACTCTTTGACGCTCATGAACTCTCAGATATGTTTATGCGTTCGTTATGCTGCACTTCATCAAGCGCGAGCTTGAGACTATCTTGTGAGACCCTGGTCTTTATATCAATCGTTTTTCACTAAGGCGATCCTTCTATAGCGTACACCGCTTCTCGCACGACACGATGCCCATCCTCAATATCTTCAAAAAGTCAGTTCCTCCCCTATCCTCGACTATTTGACTATCTGATGCAGAACTCTCGACACCTACAGCTCTGCCCACTACCACATCCTCAGCGGTAAGCGCCCATCGAACTCATTGTCTTTATCAGCTCTAAAGTTGGTATTGTAGGCATTTTCCTCGCCTTCGACGTCTACCGGCCCAAGTTCTCCGCCACCTCCCCCTACATAGTGGGCACGTATCGGAACAACGAGAAATTCCTGTGGGTCGCTGCTGGAATCTGGGCGGTATGTCTCCCCTCTCCCACTCCCTTATGCAGCGAAGCGAAGTTCTAAACCATCTTCCATAACTACCAGTTCGCCGAACTCTCCAACCTGCACACTCATCTGACTGTGCGCGCCCTCCGTCCCCCTGGCACACGTACCCGCGCTATCCCGCGTGGGTATGGCTTCGACCTCGTCTCGTTTCCCAACTACTTCTTCGAGTCTATAGGGTGGGCCGTCATCTGTGTGATGACCGGAAGCGTTGCTGGTGCGCCGTTCCTTGCTATCTCTGTCAGAGCTTCGCTGACGCCTTGTCTTTGTCCTGCAGCATATGTGTTCACGGCATTCGCAGTGTACACCATGTCGATCTGGGCGATCAAGAAGCATAGGAACTACAAGAAGGAGTTTGGGAAGGAGTATCCCAGAAACAGGAAGGCCATCTTCCCTTTCATCTTGTAGGACGATCTCTACATTCATGTTACTTTACTATGCCAACATGCACATGCTGAGGATGCTCGGCAAGGATGTTCAACCCTTCCCAGAAAGTCTGATAAGTACAAACCTCACCGCCGTCCATGATATGATGCGCACTGTGTTCAACCGGTTACGAGAGTCACTGGCGTGATCTTTCTTTCCTTTATCTCACTAAACTGCTCTAATCCTTACTCGCTTCAGGAAGCCCTCTGCTTCTAACGAATCCACTTTCCAATCACCTGACCCTTGACGCTTTCCTATGCGATGCGCATGCGTGTGTGCTCAAGCGTTTGCCGACCTAGCTCTTGCGCTGCTGTGTTGATCAGTATCATAGACCTTACGGAAGACTCGGAGCTTAAACGTCGAGATCGCACTCTCTCGTCGTTTATGCGTCCATATTCACCGGATCCTGCTCCAATTCAAATGACCGATGACCGTCATCGACGCTGATAGTATACCAAGTGCTTAAGTCTGAGTGTCCTGTTTTCTGGGCAGCATTTGCGCTGGCATCAACTATGCTGATAGCATGGTTTTTATTATTATTGCCGGCGTTCTTGCTACGTTTAACGTAAAGCCATTCAAAACTCAACAGGGTGAAGAGGTACTCCCAGATTTCAAGTTCATATCATCAATGGTCAGGTAAGTAAACCAAATTCATTTCTTATGGTTTTCAAGAATTATGTATTGTGGTTCAAACTTGATAGAGAGCCTGAAGTGTTTGCATGTGTCATCGAACCACGTTCAGAGAGGACAAAGGACTTAATCCGTAAACTCAATGTAGAAATGAACTAATACTAGTCTAGTGGATCCAACATCTCAATGAAACCTAATTTTACTCAGTTATCCAACCTTAATATGGTAGCATTAGGGATGAACTCTTCCAGAAGGAAGAGTGATACTTAAATAGTATGTTCAAGTCAAATCTCAGTGAACAGGAAATGTGTTTGAACATAAGGTAGACCTGTTCCTTGTTCATACACCTTCTCTCTTGGAGGAAGTAGCTTTCCTGCATATATGACCACTAGGTATCAGCACTCTTTGATGTATGCTCAGGAACATTAACACCCGGATAGCCAACTTCAGCACAAGGACTGATGAAAGAGACACACTATTTGCCCAGCAGTCTTCAGAGTGCCCGCAGTCCATCAAGATAGGATTTATTTTATTGGTATTTGGTGCACAAGTTGAATAGACTGAGTTGAACGCTGAGCGCCGGTTGAACGACGGCCGCTCTTGATCGCAGCTGAAAACATTATGGACACCCTATCACGGAAACACAATCAGAGAACCAAATGGTAGAATCAAGTCAAACGTGTATTCATCAAATACTTAGCATATATTGTGGTGTTCAGCCACCGTTCCACACTATGCAAGTGATATGTACAAGAATGGCATAAGACTCAAGCGCCTGCAAAAATGTGCATTATTTTGAGGTGTAAGATTGAATTAACTCACAACTATCCATGCATCCACAAGTGCTGACACCTCAAACGTAAGTTCATTTGAAAGTTAACGCGTTGAAGGTGAGCTTCACGTTGGTGAAGTTCAACCTTCGGATTTCCCTTGCTTGTCTTCCTCCTGTCGGCCAAACACCGGCAGACCTGGTCATGGTCCGTGCGCGCATCTGCAGCCAGTATAAAAGGGAAGCCTTATCCGTATTGAATCTTTACCACTCTGGCCTTTTGGCTTAGATCAAGTGTAGTATCTGTTCTTAATAGATTAACCTCTATTATGGGGGCACCGCCCCCATTTCTGGTTATCTTATTTTTGCCGCCCCAGCTCTCGGTGCTCTGCTTGCAACACCGGGACGTGATGACCTTGCTGCTGCACTACTGGCTTGTGTCGTCGGGGGATTCATTTTCTTTATCTAACTCTCTCTTTGATGTAACTTCTACGCGCATCAGTTGATGGTCTTGCGATGAATTTCACCAAACAGATTGTATTCTCTTCATTTTATTTCTATTTACTGGGATTAGTCTACAGTATCATGTTTATGGGGATGTTATTATAGTTACAGTTATATTTTCTAGCCTAAGTTTGTCTGATATACCTTTTTCCAAATATGCCCTCTTCTATTGCCTTGATCTCTGCCTCCAAGACCGTGAATTAGATTACAACGAAAGAACGGTAAGCTTCTTCTACTCACGTAACGCAATATGTTTCGAATGGAATCGACACAATGCCAAACTACCTGAAAATGCAAATCATCAATGACACAGCTTTGCCCTTGAACTTGTTAGACAAACATACCCATAACATACCACAGCCCCTTGAACCCCATGTCCCTCCACACTCCGTTGATCTCGCCTTCGCTATTGAGTCCCCACAGACGACTGCACCCATCTGCGACGGCATCCCCGCAGATCCGCCGTATTCCATCTCGGGGGTCACTAAGCCTGCGAGAGGTCAAGGGTCACTACGATATACGAGGAAGAAAACGACAGACTCAAATGAAACAGGCAACTGAAGAGAGACATGATAGCTTCAAGGATGGCAGGGGAGTAGACATACCCAGTGCAAAACACCACCACATCCGCCTTCACCTCCGTTCCGTTCTCGAACTTCAGCCCATCCTCCATAAAGTTCTCTATCAAAGAGTCGTTTTTTAACTTGATCCTACCGTCAATGATGAGCTGTGTGGAGCCGACATCTTAAAGAGTTTCGTAGCGGTCAGTAAATGGACATGCCAATCGGGAAGAAAAGTTTGGACCTACCAAGGTAGTACCCGCCCGCGCGTTCCCACACTATCAAGAGCAACCCGGCATCTTTGAGCCCCATATTCGTGCGGAAGCCGCGTGCATGTAGGCCGTTGAGGATCTCTCTGTGTGAGCGAAAAAAAAAATGGTCAGCAAACTGATATTGTTATCACCCTGAAAGTCGAAGCCAACCTGTCGACTTCCGCGATGCGCTGCGTCGCACGGTACGACATGCCCACGTTCAGAAAGTTAGGGAAGGACGCACTGATGCGGTCTGCGATGTCTGTGGGTGGGACGGGGGGCGAAGCGGAGGCGGAGGGTTCCTCGTACAAGCCTATAAAATAAGTAGTGCGTCAGCGCTCGACAGGGTCTCGGCAGTAACATTAAGCTGCGCTTACCCTCCATGATCATGCGCACACCGTTATTCGTACTAATGATGTATGTCGAACTGCGCTGGTACATCGTCACGTCGATGCCGTGCTCGTAATAGTCTGTGCATATGTCAAATGCTGCGTGTGCAAAGTCAGCTCACCGCCTGGGGACCCAAAAGTATATGATTTGAAATTAAGCACTCACCGGAGGTACACGATCCTACAACAACGACCTTCTTGCCCTTATGGTCCTCCGCCCTATCATGCTGCAGTGAATGTAGTATCTGCCCCTTGAATACGTCCATTCCGGGGTACGTCGGGATGTACCCCTCCCCGCCCTTGAACCCCATCGCGAACACCAGGTGCTTCACCACGAACGCACGTTCAGCCCCGTTGGCTTGCTTAACGACGACAGTCCAAAGGGCGGTGTGTGCGTCTTGCGAGGCGTGTAGAACGGTGCTGGAGAGCCAGACGTTTAGTTCAAGGGCGGTGGCGTAAGACTCGAGCCAGGTTGCTAGCTATACGAGAGAGAAGTCAGGGAGAGCGGAAAGACGGAAATAGGAGGGAAGAACCTTTTTAGCGGGGGCGTAGACGGGCCAGGTGGCTGGAAAACTGGGAGGGATGCATAGTTAGAACGCCAATGAAATGAGTTCGTGGCAAAGACGTACGGGAGGTATGGCATGTGGACGTACCCTACGTACATGTACAATATAAGCGACCATATCGAGGGAAAAGGGAAGAACACTCACAAACTGGGTCATGCAAACACAGTGCCTCGTATCTGTTCCGCCAGTTATCCCCCAACCTCGGATTCTTCTCTACTACCAAGCAGCTAACGCCCAGAGTTTTCAATCTCGCCGCCACCTCGAGCCCGCTGTGTCCACCGCCTACGACGAGCACCGCCGGGTCTGCATCCGCAAACGCCATCTCCTTCTCGTGTCCCGCTTCACATTTCCCGTGATTTGGCTGGTGGCTGCGCAGCGGGCCCGCAAGCTCCGGAAAGCCGTGTAAGTCCTCGAGCACAGTGAGGATTGTGTGCGCCTTCCATTCGATCCCCATTTCATCGGACGAAGAGGGCACTGGAACGAGGCGTACGACGCCCGAGCACGCTCCGGTCCCCGTGTCGAATGTGAATAGTACCTGAATCCATGCAAGGTCGGGATACGGCTGTGCCAGTGTCACGGCGGGGGCATAGTCCGTGCGCAGGTGCACGTTGTGGATCTGCGCCTGCGCGAGGCGGTCGGCGAGGAACTGCTGAATGCGAGGGGTCCCCTCGAAGGTGCGGAAGTCCCATGTGAGGGCGAGGAGGTCGCGCCAGTACGCAGAGAGCGCAGTGGGGTCGTTGGAGGCACTAGTGGAAGAGTAGGTAGCGGAGAGAAGGAGCTCTAGGAGAGCGGGGACTGAAGAGCTTTGTGTGGCTCGGGCGAAGGAGGTGAGCCAGGCTGACGCGATCGAGGATGGAGAGATGGCACTTGTAGGTGGGAGCGTCACCCCGAGCTTCGTGAGAGTTGGGAGGGGACCTTCGGAAGGGTGAGTAGACATCTTGGATGCTGAGTGGGGTTCATCGCAGCTAGCTGCATCTTATCATGGATGCAGAGACCATGAGACTCACGAAGGACTTCGACGCATCCAGCTGACCTAGCGTAAGGTAGTAAGAATAAGCTCAGCTCTTTGCGCTCTATTGGTATCAGCTGAGGACACATGGCAGAAGCACGGCTTGCACACTACGCCGCGTCCTGGTCGCACAACACCTCATTGAGCTTTTCTGCTCGGGAGCCATGATCACACAGTTCATGGTTTAAAATTGAAAATAAACATTGTACTCAAGAAAGATAATGGCTACGATATCTGAAAGTAAGGCAGAAAGACGTCAGCAGACCCGCAGAAAGTTCAGCAGAAATCGAAACTCACGCACACTATAATTAGTTGACTTCGGCGAAACGGTAGATTGAAGATTCTCTTGCAGCGAATCTACATTTACATATTACCCAAGCAAGTGCCCGCGTTTGCTTCGTCGTC
Source organism: Nidularia sp. FH-822889 (assembly GCA_036937115.1). Taxonomy (NCBI): domain Eukaryota; kingdom Fungi; phylum Basidiomycota; class Agaricomycetes; order Agaricales; family Nidulariaceae; genus Nidularia; species Nidularia sp. FH-822889. The sequence goes on from JASFDF010000314.1 coordinate 21,584, forward strand.
TTGCGTTTTCAATCGTGAAGTTACCGTGCATCATGGGGTGATAGAGGTGACCGTTGTATGTGCGTTGTTTGTCTACAGCCTCGCTCCTACATAACCAGGATGCCAACTATCATTCTTTCGCTTGAAAGTTTCTTTCTCTCTCCCATTTACTCTTATGATACCTACCATTTGGCTATCATCTAGAAAATAAAGAACGGTGAGAATACGTTGCTGCATGACGTTGTGTGACTAGCCGTCAGCACTTTAGCAATTATGTTGACAACTGCCAATCACACCTAAGGAGACCATGTAGTGCCCGAGATCCGATGGATCAGACATTATTACTCTAAATGAGTCAAGACTCTTGCGCATCGAATAGTAGGTATATCTAGCGGCACCATTTGATACAAAAGACTTGTCACTGATTACTGTGCAGATGGATTTTATCCTACTCTCTCCACTTTGAGGAAATTTGACTATTAAATTTGTCAAGGGCTTGTCAAAGGTCTTCAAGTGGTCGACGGATTTAGATCTTGCATTCGTGAAAATCAGGTCAGCGATGATCCTTGCTCTCGCCCATCATGAAAAGGATCAAAGCGTCCGCTTGTTTTGCTATAAAGCGCGCGCCACCGATTAACACATTGAAGCGCTCGCCAGCAGCTTCTAAGAGTATATAATCTACGCAGCGCGCTTAGTCGCCATATAGTACACTTTTCCAGAACAATAACTCTTAAAGACGTTGTACTACGATGATGACAGCACCAGCATCTAGTCCCCCCACTGGCACCACCACGCTCGCCTTTGTGCAGCAGCAGCCTGGTCTATTGGTCACGAAGGAACTGGAAAAAGCCATAGAGGATTGCAGAACAGCAGTAGCGCGGATAGCAGAGGACTGTCGCACGAGCAACAGGAAGTTCCGGTGTGTAAACCCAGATTCACACACTCTCTGCCTATGTTAACAATCCTGACTTCTCGTCGTACCGAACTCCAGTGACATCGAATTCGACCTCGAGAATGACAAAGAGCGCTGTCTATATGGACTCTTTCCAGAAGGGGCGATCCTGGAAGGCAAGGGGCTGTTCATGCCCGTAGACGTGCAACGCGTCATGCAGATCTTTGGCGACAAGCCGCAGTTCTTCCGCGACGGGGTAGACGCAGCGGACTCGAGCGATATTGTGCAGGGGAAGATCGGGGACTGCTGGTTCTTGTCGGCGCTGGCGACAGTATCAACAGCCCCGGGGTTGGTGGATAAGTTTTGTGTGACGGTAGGTTCTTTATGGCTACTTTCGGTTGGAAGGTTTGCTGATTTGGATTAATGTATGGGCGTTTAGAGAGATGAGCAAGTTGGAGTTTATGGGTTTATTTTTTTCCGCGATAATACTTGGGCTACAGTTATAGATGAGTACGCTTTCTCTCCCTTTTATTATCGCACTATTTCAAAATCCCATTAACTGACTCCCGAGCTCTCATTAGCCTCCTGTACATGTCCAATCCCAAGTCCGAAGAGCTCACAGAGTAGGAGAAAGAGCTTTATCACATGGACAAAGAGGTGTATAACAACTCTATGCGGAAGGGCGGGAAGCCTTTGTATTTCGCGCGATCAACGGGAGGCGTGGGTGCCCTTGATTGAGAAGGCGTATCCGAAATTGCATGAAAATTACTATTATATTGAAGGTGGAGAGGAGTCGCAAGCAATCCAGGGTGAGTACGCACAAGACCCCCGTTTCTCAGTCGTTTATAAATGAGCTGATATCGCGTTTGCATGCCTAGGGGCGTGTCGACCGTCATTCAGAGCGGGGCGCGTGATACAGAACTCCTTCCTAAACTCTCTGCTCATATAGCCACCAACAGGAAATTCTCGATCAAGACCGCTTCTGGCGAAACGAACTCCTGAAAGCGGACCAAGACAGGCTCTTTGGGTGTGCTTTCGACCCGCCCTCCAATCTTCGCAGCGGAAATATGGCGAATATCGACGTCCAGGGACTCCTCGGGGCGCACTCCTACTCCATCTTGCGCGCGGTAGAGTGCAAGGGGAAGCGATTCGTTGTCGTACGGAATCCGTGGGGCAAGGCGGAGTGGACGGGCCCATGGTCGGATGGCTCGAAGCAGTGGACGAGGGAGTGGCTGGAAATATTGCCCGAGTTGGGGCATGTGATGGGCAGTTTGTTATGGAATGTAAGTTGGGAATTATTACTTTTATGATATAACTGACCCTATTGACATTGAATTTCTCTTTTTCTTCAGATAAGGATTGACTGGAATGTTTTTCCCAGATCGACAGAATACTTCTGTTCAATGCAAACTGGATCATGTCTTCGCAATGGCTACATGTTCCAGCTCGCCCCTTGCCATGTGCTTGGTCGTATGGAGACGTTTCTTGTAAGCTTGGCTACTCTGCATGCCGAAGGAAGAACCTCATTTCATTATTCTCAGTCACATTCTCCCTTTCGGCAGCATCAAGAACAGTTATCGTTTTATCTCAACTTGATACCAGATATTTTAAAGATATTTCTCCACGCGCATACTGGATTCTGGACTTCGTCCTGGTAGAAGATGGTGTAAAGGTGCCGTTAGGAAAATCGAACAACTCTCAAATGTTCTTGAGAAGCGTAAATTTAGAGCTCTCTCTCGATGCAGGGTATTATACCGTTTACATGAGAACCATTATCTGCTCTACCAATATATATCTCAATATATATATATTAGGCGAGACTGGACCGAGTGATAATCTCCAATGCAGTAAGTATATCACTCTTGCTTAGCAAATTGATCCATTTTGTTCTCTGATTATTGGATTTCTGCAAATAGGAGCACAAGAAAGTCGACTACCCAAAGCTTCGCAAACTTTCTAGGATAATGACCCAAAGAGCTCAAGGTTATTCAATTGCATCAAGTGGGTATAATATAGATCCATTTGCGTATGCCTGCAAATCGACGGTTTGAATATAGATTTTAACGAACAGTAAAACTTCCTTACTTCTTCGGTTATATTTACCTCTCAATGTGCATCCCTTAGGTTGTACGCTCAATATTTACCAACGCAGCTGGAAACCTTGATGGACAGAGACTTTGCTGGAAAAGAAACGATGGTTCGGGAGCAGCCTCCGACATCTGAACAATCTACCGCACCCAGTGGTTGAGCTCCTGAAACTATCAAAGTTGATGAAGGCTTATTGGGAGCAAAGGTAACGAGTACTGCTGCTTCAAAGATGGTAACGCTCCAACGCGCAGCAAAGGGATCAAACGTCCTGCAAAACTTCAATAAATCGCGGTTCCGGGACAAAGGTAGTAATTCTGCCGGGTATGGGAGCAAAGCGGAGAACTCGACCGCTAGCAGTTCAGATGTGGTATTTGCGATGAGTATGTATGCCAACGACACCAGGATGGAACTTCCTCGGGAGGACGAAGACTCAATTGTTCTTGGATTGCGTGTGTACACGAATGGGGTGCCAACTGTCGTTATTGGTAGACTAAGAACTGACGATGAACAGCGTTGGAGTCAAAAGAGAAAACGAAGGTCAATTGTTAAATTGGGTAATTTCATTCTGGCGCGGCTGTTCCGCCCGAATAAAGAGAAGGAGTAACTGTCTCCATAGCCCATAAAATTTAGCATAGTATTCATTCTGAAGTCGAAGACTCGAAGTGGATTACTCCTTGGTTTTTAAAGGCGACTTATATATTAAATAATTATCTCCGCCGCTGCGTCAACATCTCTCAATTACATATTTCCCGTCTATATATATATATCCCAATTAAACTTTAGGCAGAGGTGCTAAAGGGGGCCCGATACGTACTTCTACTTATGTGCACCTGTTTGTCATTAAACAAGAGATTGGTGGCACATTTATTTAAAAATTGCAAAGAAAACATACTTTGATTCCGCTTTCCTTTATTATTATTATTGCCAGTGAAGGCAAATCGTCCCCCAGCAGCGTTATCCAGCTTCGGAGCGTCGGAGAGGTTTATCTTCCCTTGTGCGCCCTCAAATGCGCTCGCGATCTGGTTAGCACCTGTCGCCTGAGCTGCCATTATCCGGGTATACATGTCGGCGAACTCCGCTGGAGTCATGGCGGAGGTATCTATGTCCCACACCCCTCCTGCCGTATTCATGACAGCGTCCAATTGCGAACCTTGCAGAGTGATGTTTTGCGCGTTCTTGAACATCTCAGCTTTCACTTCTGCCTTGGCGACTTTGGCGGAAAGGAGGGGCTGAGTAGATTGAGCAGGGTGTCTAGAGTCTGGCATAGTTGATGTTTGTAATTGGTAGAATAAAGGTAAAGGATCGGTGCGAGTGTGAGATATATAAATGTTCTAATAGGGCGCTTCGGAATCACTTTCTTACACGGCTCCAGGAACCAGAACGAGTCTGTGTCCGAAAAAGGTCAAAATGCGTTTTAACAGCAATCCCCAAAATTCCGGCGCTAAGTACTATGACATACGTTCTCGGGCTGTGCACCTAGCGCTACTCTAAAGATATTCACAATCAGCTTCGTCTGAGCAGGATGGTAGATTCATGTTATCGGCACCTGCGGGTTTCTTTACATGTTCTGGCCCGACCGCATGTCCAAAAGTGAAGCATCCTCCAGCAACATTACGCACGTTTGCCTGGGTTATTGTCCCACTAAAGCCTTCAAAAGCGGAGGCGGTGCGCATTGGTCCTTCGTCTGGGATCGCCTTCATGGCAGCAATGAATGCGAGAGCTGCTGCACGATCCGTTTCAGCACCAACGTCAAAGAGTTTCCCTCCGACGTTACTCATAGTGCCGCCGTCAATAGTCAGCCTGCTAGCATTCTTGAACATCTCCACGGTGTTTTTCGGCATGATAAAAACTGACGAGAGGGCCTTCGCACGAGCCGGTGGAGCTATTGGCTATGTTCGAGATTGTCGGTGGCGGTGGCAAGTGAGGCGGTGTTGTGGGCAGTGGCAACTTATATATACGGGAGAGTTTAGAGCA
>JASFDF010000315.1:10302-21156 GCA_036937115.1 Nidularia sp. FH-822889
CTTTTCTTGTGTACCTCGTTGCCTCTCCCAGATATTTGCCATGATCTTTCACTATACCATATGGCTAGCCCAATGATCACAGCATTCTTTATCTCCTTTAACCACCTATTTATCAATTTCTATCCCTTTTATTTACTACACATTAACGGTTCTACAGAGAGGTCTGTTGTATACTCTCCGTCCTACTTGTAGGAGTCGAGTAATGTTGTAGTCGAGGACAGTGTAAGAGTATATCGATATCTCATACCATACTGTTATGATGTTCTAATTATCAAGCCAGACATCGTGTACTGGTCAGTATTGACTTGACATTGTATATATATAATTTGAACACCTATATGACTCTGTTGTTTCCAGTGGTCGAGGTGCCATCAATGCTGGACTGGTATTACTAGGGGACTCTTTGAGTTGATGGTGAGAGGGAAGGCTAGCGCCTCACCGGGAACAGATTGGCATGTTTGCGTGAGAATTTGCATGTAGCAACAGCTCTGCGCATGGTCACCGCGGCTGCAATAGTCAACCTAACTCGAGCGTACTATTGGCGTTGTGCTGAACGTCTTCAGGATTTTTAGGCTTTACCAAGGTGCGTGTTTTCCTATTTCGTCTAATCGCTGTGATGTTTTCCGACGCTGGCGCCAAACACTGACTACAATACGCGTTTCAACGCCATCCCATCCCGTCGTCAGGACCCCTCCACTTCGAATATAGTTCTCTCTTCTCCTCACTAACGACACGACTCGCACGCTTCTTCAACTTTACTCTTAAAGCACCTCAACAGAGCGCAGGATACCATGCAAGCCATCAAATGTGCGGGTCCAGCTCCACACCGTTTCATGTTCAACCCTTGACTGATCGTGACCATTCGCAGGTGTTGTCGTGGGGGATGGTGCTGTTGGAAAGGTGTGTACCAGATGCTGAGCAGAACGGCCCGAGGATTTACCTTCGTATGCACTTAGACATGCCTCCTTATCTCCTACACCACCAATGCCTTCCCTGTATGTGTTCTTCTTACTCTTTATCACACAGTTCCTGACTGGATGATCTCAGGGGGAATATATCCCAACTGGTGCCATATGTTTTCTAGCCCACTCTTACAAGTCAATCCTAACGATGGTTTCGCCCTATAGTGTTTGACAACTACTCGGCGAATGTCATGGTTGATGGCAAGACGATTTCCCTCGGCCTGTGGGATACTGCTGGACAAGAAGATTACGACCGACTCCGCCCATTATCGTATCCGCAAACCGACGTATTCCTGATTTGTTTCTCACTTGTTAGTCCGCCTAGTTACGAGAACGTCAGAACAAAGGCAAGTGTCATTCGCACGTCCGATGGAGTTTTCATTGACGGCTTTGCAGTGGTACCCCGAGATATCTCATCATGCACCGTCAACGTCCGTCGTGTTAGTTGGAACCAAACTCGACTTGCGCGAAGATCCGACGACGATTGAGAAACTCCGAGACCGGTGAGACTAAGTTCTGCAGTTCTGACGTTCGTTCTAAGCAGTATTGCAGGCGTATGGCTCCTATCCAATACTCGCAGGGCGTCGCCATGGCCAAAGATATCGGTGCTGTAAAGTACCTAGAATGTTCTGCCCTGACGCAGAAGGGGTTGAAGACGGTGTTCGATGAGGCGATCCGTGCTGTTTGTGAGTACATGAGGAATGGTCAAGAGCGAATTTCCACTGACATCCCGTGCAGTGAACCCTCCTCCGCAGGTGAAGAAAAAGGACAAGAGGTCCTGCATCATTGCCTGAGATGAACCCTCTTTGGGAGATGAATTTACCCTCCTCGTACTATATCACGCCATTTATGTTCTTGCTCAACTTTACGACTGTACATGTTTTCTCTCAGTTCCCTACTACAACACTGCTGGATGCATCGCGGCTGCTGACGCGCTGAAGCTATAGCACACTTGACCATTTCGCTACATATTGATATATTACCATACTCTTGCTTCTTTCGCGGATTAGAATTCGGCCAATATCACTTTATCTTCAGCCGAGTGTGCGGTGCTGTGTGTGGGAATGTCGGCGCAGTGAGAAGGTGCCGGCGCACACGGGCTAGATTGGGCGGGTATCAGATGATGGGAGGCGCAGTGGAATACGAATCCTCCATTTGTTTCTGTCATGTTTTGATACCACTGTATGATAATCAGGAACAGATGCTGTGAGCCATGCGGTTGCGACATTCGCTTGTTCTCTCGGACCCCTTCTCTCTTCCTTCTGTTCTCTGGTCTGTTGCCAGCTACCAGGTCCCTGCTGTCCCGCCTGTCCCGCTTCACTCCCGCCGACCCTCGTATCCCTTGCCAAGTGCTCGTTAACTCAGGCACCGCTCACTAGGGCATACGTGAGCGTGACCCCGTAGTCTCCTGTACCTGTCCCAGCGCTCTCGTTGCTTGTCATCTCGGTCGTTCCCAGCCCCTCTTTCGTCCCTTCCCCCCATACCGCTCATTTCTGCTTGGTCGGAGCAGGGATGACCGACACCCCGCGTAACGACTCCAAGAATGCTTCACGGTTGACACGAAATCCCTCTACTGCATCCCAGCACACCAATGCCTCTGGCTTTGCAGACAGTACCATCAGCTACGGAGAGTCGCTTTCCCAGTTCCCACATCCGCCCAGTTCTATTCCCGCCACACCGTTGCGCTCTGAGTTCGGGGCAGCGTCTTCTAGCGCAAGCACATTCACCTCTGCGTCCACCGCCCCTTTAGCACCTGTGCGCAGGGTCCCTTATGGCACTAGCGGATCCTCCATCACATCGAGCACAGGTACCTATCGACCTGGCGCAGAGGCAAGCTCGTCGTCTCCGCCGGCGTACACTCGAAGTGTAACCACGGACGCCTCCCCTCGTCCCTCATTTGCGTCCCGAACTCTTTCTCCATACGACTGGCATGAAGGCGCTTCGAGCATCGATGTTGATGCCGCGGAGGACCGTCTGCTCCCTACATCATTCATCACCTCCCTACTGCAGGAGAATACAAACACCCGCAAAGGCCAGCGCTCGTCATTCGGTAGCGATGCCATCAGTGGTATCTCCGAAATGACATACCCGCCACTTCTAACATATGCAGAAGCAACTCGCCGGGACAGTTCGTTGTCCCGGTTCTCCAATAGCAGAAACCCTGGTCGTCCCCAAGGCAGTCGTCTCCCACCCAGCTCGTTCTCGCCGATACCAGAAAACCGCCTCTCTGGAGACTCCGAGACCCTTTATTCAAGTGATCAGGCGTCATCCATCATTAGGACGGCCAGTGTCTCCCGGGGGGTTCGCGTTCCTGGCGCATCCGTTGTAGGCGTAGCACCTGCGAAACTGCACAGTGTTTCAAGCAAAAGCCGCCTATCAGCTCATCAGGAGAGCGAGTATGATGGTGAAGATGCATCCCCCCGTGGGATGGATAGCGATTCCACTGCTCAACCCAAGTCGTATGACCCTTCTCAGTCATTTCTTAGGAATAATCTACGGAGTATACAACCAGTACGGCACTCTGCGTACTCTTCACATAGTACATCTCCTTCTCTAGTTTCCAGAATTTCATCTATCCGCCGTGCCTTCACATGGAGAAGAAAACCATTGCCTCCGGTCCCTCTTATTCCCCATATTCCAATTGCCACAGAAATGGAGCACCGGAGAGCGGACGAATCTTCTTCTCTCCCCGATCTAGTTAATCGTGCTGGTACCCTTCATGGGCTGCTAGAGAAAGGCCATCACCCACATCATAGTTTGACTTCCCATATTTCGCAGCCAACTATTCAGCAATTAACGTCGGTATTCGACGATGCTGATACAATAGCTGCTGCAAAAGCGACAAATGTACAACCATGGGAAACTCGAGCAGGGGATCCGCCACTCCTTACAGTAAGGCAGCGCCTCCGGTTCACTGGGGAGTCACCCGCCAAAGCCTTGTCTCCAAAGAAGAATAAACGCACCTGCATTGCCAGCGGTCTTGTCCTATTGATTGCCGTACTTGCTGCTGTGGGTGCTGCTGTTGGGGTGACCGTAATGAAGAACAAGCAGAAGCAGTCTCTTTGTTCTGGGAACTTTACTGGTGCTGCATGTAATTTGGGTAAGTCTTTTTTCAATGCAAGACGGGCCAGTATTTAAATATTTTTCAGATGCAACTTGCGTATGCACATCATCTACTTCCAGTCAATGCAATCCACTGGCGCAAAATATCATCAACCTTATCCCCACGATGAACTCTGCGTTCAGTACAAACATGACAATGAGTACTGTGTACAACAGTGTCTGGATAACTGTGGGTACCCAGATCGGGTCTAACTGCGCGCCTCAATCTCTTTTGGTTGATACGGGGTCTTCTCTCAATTCAAATAATTTCCCGAACAGGGCGAAGTGGGCACAGGCGGCTCTTCTTTGGAACGTTGTACAATCTCAAGACCACAGTTCTGCAACTCAGCTTCAGACTTTCGTTGCCCAAGCTCCGTGGACCAAATTGACTGGTCCTGATTCCCCTGTTTCCGATAATTCATCCTCGTTTTCTACCTCTGCGCGAGGTTACACGTACGATTTTGCCGGCCAAACGATTACGGTGCCTGAAGTATCCTTCATCACTAAGGGAGCGCCAACCAAAGATCAAATAGGACGAGTTGACTCCACATCTCAAACTGTACTAGATCGAATGTACAGCTATGCCGTTGGTAAGTTCTTTGGTTGTTCGAATGATACCAGTAATGAACTATTTATTCCCTAGCATCTTCCAACCAGCGTCAAATGGCCTTATCCACGTATTGGACTAGCGTCCTACAGCAGAAACAGGACGACCTTCAGAAGTTCGTGTCCGCCTTGAGTGCTGCTCCTATTCTTTTACCGTTCGATGCAACTTCGTCGTCATTGCGAAACATTTATTCGACTTCGGCATCAACCACTTTCCCTCCGCCTCTTGCATGCTATCCCGGGCTTCAGTCGGCACAGATAAACCAGATCAATGGCGTCGAGACTGGTATTTTTGGCCTACAACCAGCGTCTGGAGCCACACAGTTTGATCCAAAGTGTTACCCTGGACGACCTATCTATGGTGTCCTAGATGTGCTGCGTTTGCGTCTTCCTTATCTGGATTCTAGAACCGGTCTTCCGCGACAAGCAGCGGTTCTCGCCCAAGATGCATTACCTCGCGCAGTAATTTACAGTGGAGAAATACTCAGTGCATTTCCCGGATCCTCTAATATCACCAATCTTACTAGTGGTCAACTTGATCCTCGCACGTATGGGACATTCGGCTTTCCCAATCATGTTCTCCTCCAGTATCTCTCTTCTATACCAGACAAGAACGTTGCTATCGCTCTTGTCAATTTCGTCCTTAACTCTGGTAGCAATGCCACTGTTCCTCCTCCAATCTCCTCAGCTTTATATACAGCACTACCCTCCATTCCGGTTCTAGAGGTAGCCGTGTTCGGGACTGTCGGGACCCCCGACATCTCTTCTACGCTTTCAGCGTTGGCCAATACCAATGGGACATTCTTTTTCGGGTCCAATGCAGGTACTGCATTGCGAACTTGGACTATCTCCAATACGGCGAGTTCAATAGTTTGGACAGAGAATGCTACGTCTCCCCTCGTCGTTCGGGATAAGTCTTTCACCGATACTAATTTCGCCGGGATATGGACCGCTGTGTCGAACGCTATAACCAGCGGTAGGACTACTCTTGGACCTGGAGACATCACCAACGTTGGGATTGGGAACATTACAACGGCATTCAACAACACTGGGGAGTTTACTCCCTAATACCTTGTCACGACTAGCTGGATTCCTCGTTCTATAAGCTATCTTTCACGGAATCTGTACTGTTGCAGGAGACCTATCTTTATCATTATTTTCACCATTATTTTTATCTTTTTTTTTGTGGATAGGTAGGTATGATTCAGTTATGAATGTGGTTATCGAGGTAGTATAGCAACAGATGGTAATGCATTGAATGAGACAGAATCTAAGCATCGTGGATCCAACAGAGTGCTAAAATTGGATAGATCACCGGAAGTCACCGGAGTTGGCCGCTTCTGCCTAAACTGGCAATGGCAGCCACGTGCTTTCGATCAGCCTGTACTACTCGTCCTTACCCCGGTTACCCAACTCGATAGTATGATCCCACTGCAACTCCGAGTTCACTGTCGTCTTAACAGCGCCCACCTCCTGCCTCAACATTGCCGCTCACAATGCCTAGAGTCACCCAACCCTCCAACCATCGTCCTCCCTCCGATCCTCTCGCAAGTACGGGCACCCATCCGAACGTGTTGAAGAGGAATCAGGCACGTATTTGTCAGGTCCGGAATATACTACTATGTTTACTGACCATCTTCTCTCCTAGGCTTGTCACCAAGTGAGCATTTCCCTTCTTGGATCGTTTCCAAAGGCTAATTACAGCCAAAGTGTCGTCGAAGGAAGTTGGTGAGTGTCCTTGCACGTCGCTGCATCATTGACGCCCTCTGATTTACGTGTAGAAATGGTACGTACGATATGAGCATCTGGTTTCGAACATAGATGAATGGTTGCTGTCATACTTCAGTGATGCTAAGCGACCGTGCTCGACTTGCGTGCGCTCCCATGCTCATGCTGTAACACATGCACCACCCGGGACGAGCTTGCCGCCCAAGCCAGATTGCACGTTTGATGATGGTGAGCCTCAAAAGATCCCTATTATTATAGGCTGATAATAGTTTTTCGTTCCAGTTGCAGAGACCAGTGCAGTTGTGGCCGACGGACCAAAAAATAGATATGAAAGATTAGAGAACAGGATTAGTTCGTGACCAGTCATCGCAGGTGTCTCCAATACTGACCAATGCTTGGAATAGATGAGTTGGAAACTCTGTTGCGACAGAAAGAGACTTCTGAGTCTTCTGCATCCTCCTCGCCTATCCATTCGAATTTGACGTCAAGCGGGAAATTTGAGCATCCCGCAGCCATGCGCACTTCATTATCATCGACTTCCAATTCTTTGATGCAGGATTTCCCTTCTTACTCATCTGGAACACCTATTAGTCCCTCAACCACTGTTCTATCTTCACACTATCCCAATGGGAACAGTCCGGGTGGCTCAATAAGTAATCGTAATCATTCCCACTCCCCGGCACAGGACATATACGCATCCCCGGGATCAACTTCCGCAACTGGGCCTGGAAATTTGGGTGGTCCATCGTTAGGGTTGGATATGATATGGCCCAATTGGCCGCCATCTCTTCCCGGGCCGGAGTTGTTGCGACACTTGTGGGCGATCCTTTATCCTTGTACTCGTTACGTGTCTTGCTCATTCTACTCTGCAGAGTCGATGTCTTCTTTACATTTCATCCTCATGCCAATCGTATATTTCACGCTCCCACTTTTATACACTCGCTTTCACTGCCACCTAGTCACCCTAAATTCCCTTCCACTCCAGTTCTTCATGCAATATGCGCAATTGGCAGTTTGTATACAGCGGCCGTTACTTCTCCACCCTTACCAAACTTTGATGAAGTTGCTCCAGGTATTCGCATCATCATTTACGCCCATTACTCAATAATGCTCATACTATTTGGTAGATGAAATATTTCTGCAGAAACAGAGAGTCAAAGAACAGAGGCCTGATTCATTTGCAGAGCAACAGGCTAAACTCGCCAAGGAAACAGCCGAGCAGCGCAATTCGTTAGGAGAAGATCTTTTTCAGGTTTTGCAAAGTAAGCAAACTGATCAACCTATGCCGCATGTGTGAGATTTATGTTATACGATGTAACATCAGCCAATATCATATTGTGTTGGTTTTATTGGTCTCATTCAAGGTTCGTTGTTTCTTCCTTCTGGAAAGTCCCAAACTGATGAATAATTCTTGTCAGATGGGTCGACGTAAGTTCTTTCAGCATATGCTTTCAGTTCATGTTTGATGCCTTTGCTAGGTTTTCCTTTCTACTGCTCACTCAATGCGTCTGTCTGTGCCACTAGGCCTGAACATGTGCCCTCCTTTCCATTCTATCACGAAATCATTGAGGCCAGCATCCATCCTCCCTGCGGCACGAACTGTTATTGAGGATGAAACGAGAAGAAATGCGTTTTGGTTGGCATATGCAGCTGAGCGTCAACATGGATGTGGCAATGGTTGGGCCCTGAGCTTGGATGATCAAGATGTATCTCAACTTCTTCCAGTTCGTGGTGATCAGTTTGAACAAGGAGTAAGTGCGTTCTTTATAGACATTCTCTCAAAACACTTATTTCCCTAACTAGACATTGGTGACACCGCTTGAGCGCCAATGGGCACATAGTAGAGACGTTCTGCTCAATCATCCTGAAAATCAGACAGATTCCTTCATTCTGTATATCAAAGGAACAATAATGATATGTAAGTTCTCAGTAACTCTGTTCAAATTGATCGGTTGGCCAGGGTTCTTGACATAACTGTGTACAGCCCAAGTGAAAGCGTTCAACCTCCGTTTTCGAGCGAGACATTTCGCCGGTGATGCTGCAGTCACCACTACATACAGTGACGCTCCGCAGACATCTGACCGTGTTGACCCTCGAGGATCGCCAGCATTCATTGAACTTGATCACATTGTCTCCACATTTCGAAGTTCATTCCCCAGCCATCTTCGAAATCCAATAGTAAACAATGTGGTGGATAGCCACCTATATACTGCATGCTTGATGCCGCATGTGTAAGCCCTCTTTCTTTTCAATCCACCTTTTACTGATCAGATGGCAATCTGTTCCTAGAGCGACTATTGTAATGCATGACCCTCATGCTGAAGTTCGGCAGTCTGGATGTATTTCTGCACTCAAGATCCTCACAGCAGCAAGGGCCATCCTGGATCTCATTTATAATGTGTGGTCAACCAGCTTTGACATCACTTTATTGGACTCATTCTGTTCGGTGGGTGAACTGCAATTTTGCCAGTTATACTGCTAACATATAGTCACCGCACGTTTTACTCTAGTTTTGTTGGTTCGTTAGTGGTCGCGTTCTCGTTCGCTTTCTCCAGGCCGCTTTGGATGCTAAAAGTCAAGATCAGATATCGACCTTGCGTGCAGAAATCGAGTTTGTACAGTAAGTGCATTGTTTCTTGCCACCAAAGTCTCTTCTTGACTGGATTGTTTAGATCAGCGATCGCGAAAGTGGGGGAGCGAATACCACTTGCCTTCCGTTTCGCAAAGATGCTGGAAGACTTGATGGTCAAGCGTTGTGGGCCGGCATCTGGCCTTCCAACACAGATTTCTTTCCCGCGACCACCAGAGGGCCTTTTGCGCCCATTATTCGAGTCAGCTGAAGCAGACAACAGGGATGGCAATGATGTCACCTTGCATGAGGGTCTTCATGAGCCTGGTTCATTTTTGTCATTAGCATGATCAGAGTCATTGACGAACATTTGCACGGTTATTGTATGTAACTGCGTCGATCTATCTACGACATAGTTTAGTTGTTATTTTTGTATGCTATCGAGAGTCTTTGTGTATAGGTTCACGTCGGAATAAATCACATATATTATTATATGTACTGCTGTATACATTGCGTTTACACTCACTAGAATGTGAATAGGTGAGATTGCACCATCGCACTACTTTAAATATGTGCTGGTGCGAGAATCATTTCCCGAAGAGGAACAGTGGGAGTTGTCTCCGGGATCCCATGAGTCGCCATGCAAAATTCATGGCGGAACATCAGAGAGATCGCGCAGTGCAACTGAAAGTCGCCGTTCTAGGACCACTGGGCACATATACTCATGAGGTGGGTTGAAACTCATCTACCAATTATCGATCCTAATCGTAGACACCCTAGGCCGCGTACAAGCAATTCGGCAGCCTCGCGGATTATGAGGAGCGACCAACCATTGCGGGCGAGTTACTTCTAATTTCTCAAGTTGACTTCGTCTAAGTTGTGTTCAGGCGTGTTCCGTGCTCTAACGGAGGATGTGTCTATGGGTGTTGTGCCGCAAGAAAACTCGATCTTCGGCAGCGTCGTCGAGACATACGATCTTCTTCGCACCTCTGATTCTGGTTACGTTCGAGGCGAAGTGATGTTGAAAGTAGATCATTGCCTTTTGGTACGCAAAGGAGTACAAATGCATGAAATTGAGAAGGTCATGAGCCACGAGCAAGTACGTTCACAGAAAATTCTCCTTCCTCGAAAGCTTTGTGCTGCATTGGTGACATGTTAGTTAGGCTCTTGGTCAATGCCAAGATTTTCTCGCTGCCAATCTCCCCTCAGCTTTGTCAATAAAGATGCCTTCAACTGCATCCGCTGCTCAGGCCTTGCTGGATAATCCTCCAAACTGTGCTGCGATATGTTCCAGGATATGCACCACATTATTTGACGACCTGGAGGTACTAAGCGAAGGCATTCAAAGAGATGCAGGTATGTTCCTCAAGTGGGATTACCTACATTAGGAGACTGAGAACACATTTAGTGAATTTTACTCGTTTCTATGTCATCGCGCATACGCGACAGACACAAGTGCCACCGGTTTTGAAGGTCGCCTCTCAATTGAAAGCCTTGATTCGCTCGTCTCCATTGGGGTACACTCCTTCATCAAATATGAACGGCGCGTGCTCGAGGGATATCAGGCAGATGCTACGTCTTTTGGAATTAAATGTTGCACGCATAGATCGTAGACCATCAAGAGATGCAGCACCTTTTCAAGATGTGTACTTCGTCGAGGTGCAGGCTAGCCAACGAGCAGATGGGAAAGAGAAAGACTGTTGGGTTTCTGAAGTTGAGCAAGCGTTAGAACGAATTAGAGTGGTAGGTGGCCAAATAGATCTGATTGGAGTATGGTGAAAGCCTAGTGGGCGTTCATCCATCTGCTCTAGATGTTTCATCATAATATCATCCAATTATACAACATTGTTATCGAGAAACTGCTGGACATCCTTCGTACTCAGGGAT
>JASFDF010000316.1:4054-17358 GCA_036937115.1 Nidularia sp. FH-822889
AAGTCCCGTCAATCGCATACTAAAGTATCCTCTTCGGGACGAGTTTATACTGTGGTCCACCGGCCGCATTGTTGAACGATACTCCAGCTTGCATCATTGTATTATTGAGCATATTATTCATCGATATTTGAGCATTCTGTGGGTATGCGATGGTAGGTGAAATACTATTCGAAGCATTTTATGACAGGACCCACCAAATTAGCTTGCACCCGGGCCTGGGGATATGAAGGGACTTGAATTATATAAACTGGAGGATAAAAAATGTGATATACCCTACTGCTTTATTGTTCAACAAATAACGCTGAATAGGAATAAGTCATGTTATAATAACTTTAGTGTGCCGAAGAGGAGTGTAAAGTACGAACAATGCTGCTCCTCGTGGGTTTTCGCCAAAGCTAGAAGTTCCTGCAGCTTTGCGTCCATCAGAGGGGGAAGGTTCATGCGCATCTCAGGAAACCTAGTCTGCGTATTCTTGAATTTAAGGAAGTAGTATAGGTCTGAGTAAAGGGTGAACGATGATCCTTTGTCGAGCATCCATTGGCCTTGAGGGACATTTGCGTTCTGAAATGAATCAAATTCATATAGTGCCTATATTTATGTTGCGGAATGTTATGATGTTAACTCTCATCGAAGATATGAGATATCGTATCCTCACCTTACTCAAAGGATGGTCAGAACCTTGGTGTGGCCACTCCGTGTTCGCCAGGAATCCATTCTCGAACTGGTAAATGTGGGTTCCGCCTC
The DNA here is from genome assembly GCA_036937115.1 of Nidularia sp. FH-822889. Classification (NCBI taxonomy): domain Eukaryota; kingdom Fungi; phylum Basidiomycota; class Agaricomycetes; order Agaricales; family Nidulariaceae; genus Nidularia; species Nidularia sp. FH-822889. The sequence continues at coordinate 4,799 of JASFDF010000316.1, forward strand.
TTCCGAAAATAATCCACTTCATTCCAGCATTGAAATCTGGTATCTTAGTGTTTGATCGCGTTGATAGTAGTTATATAGAAGTTAGGAAGGGATAAATTCCAATGCCCTTAGCTTTTGTGCTTCACGAAGAAATAAGGCTCGGCTGGCAAATCGTCGTAATCCGGGAATGTGACGAAGTCCGCTCCGGATTGGGTGATATGGGAATATAAAGAGCAATCTGGCTGCAAGTCGAAGAAAACTATTCAGGAGGGGCGAGCGAGGTTAGATTTGGATCGGAAGGACTTGTATGAAAACCTACCTTTCGAGCTGTTGAAATTCTGACCGCCCCAGTATCTCCCGGTTTTATCGACGTTTATCCAGGTGGTCTGCCCAAATACTAAATCACCGTCGTGAATTTTCTCTAGAAGGGGTTGAGGCATCTTTTGGGCAAAGAATCTGCGCCCAACACCAATCAAGAACGAATCTTCAGAAGGACCGAATACAATGACTATGTTTATCTCTGCCATCGGTGTGGGATGGTCGTGGTTCAAGAGCTGATTATCATCTTAGACCTCAGATGCTGATATAGGCGCCTCTCAGGACACTGTCGGCGAAGGAGAGCTGCGACTGGCACTCCTTCAATCTATAATGCGGATATCGCCTGATTTGTATACCGTATCATGGTCTTGGCACGAGTCACTGTATCCCCTGCGGACATTCGAAGGATCATCATTGATCAATGGCAATTTAAAAGTCCAGAACTTACCATCTCACCATGAGCTACTTCTTCACGTAGAATACTGTAGGTGAAATCGACATGATGGGACTGAAAAGAACAAAGAAAAAAGAAGCTTACGCAAGGCTTTATTGAAATGTACAGACACGATTTTCGATTCGATAGCTAGAATAAAACAGATGTGTACACATTTTGGTAAATTAAATATGACCTTTTGCGCTGACTAATTTTTATCGTCCAATGTCGATCGAATTATTGGCAGGAAGAGGTGTCGACGTCGAGAAGAACGCTAAGCCTCCCGTGGGTGTTGGCTTTCTCAGAATATACTCGACAGTCCAAGATGACCTTGGTGAACAGGTTTAAAACAGGGATTTGGATTCATGGTGAATAGAGTTTAGCGAATTGCATCGCAGACTGCATCATGGAAGTCGAAGTCAAGATTCGCATTGATCAAGAAAATTGCCGTCAAATTTCAATGGATTTGTCAGTCGTGACATCTGTGTAACCTGACAGCGTGACGTGCACGGTTCATGCTCGAATTGAAAGCAAATTGAGCATCAGCCATACTTCGAATTCGACTTCATCCTTCCTTCCAGTTTGCTGTCAGCCCTGGTTCCGAACCCGCCACACCAGACTCATCGCTGAATGAGTCATACTCTCTTCCGAGTCATATCTCCACCTCAGGAATCGCATTCTTGCACTGGGCTTGCGCCTGCAGCGTAAAAGACAGCATATGTCACGGCGGGCGCCAAGCATGAGCGATTCAACCGAATCACGATTTAGCGCCGCCATTCACACCTTATCCAACCAGGCGGGTCGCAAGTGGGTCATCTGCGCCTTGTGCGCATTGTGTACTGCCTTTGCATCAAACCCGCCCACAGCATTAAGCGCTCAGGACCCCGGTACTATATCCAAATAAGGAATACGCCGACGTGGCGCCGCGCATCAGATTCCATATCCGTACTGTTTCCGCTCACCGCCCTCGGTATCTGGTAGCGAAAAGGGCCCGAAATCAACGCGCTTCCGACGTGCATCGAGTCACAGTGCGCTCCTGGCGCTCAATGTATCCTTTTATGTGATGCCCGTGTGTCCTTTGGAACATTCAGCCAATCATGGTCGTACGGGTATGCTACGCGCTTGTAGGTCCAGTCTGTTTATCGCGATCAACGAGCACTCCTATAACAAGGCCTCCCGACGAAATGACTCAAGCACCCGCCCCCCATACCGCCCTTCACCCGACTCTCACTTTGACACTTGCGCTATGCACATTGCTCACTCGACATCCTCTCCGTCTCTGAGTTATACGTCTAATAGAGATAAAGCTCGCGATTCGATCCATTCTCATCAGTCTCTGTCTTCTTGGGGTACTCATGTGAACGCGCCATTCACACAGCCACATCCTCCACCTACTCCCGGCCCTTTTGCCCCCTACATTTCAACGGTTCCTTTACCATCTGGGGATTTTCATCCCTCTAACCACGTGGCACAGAGTAAAGTTCATCTATTTTCTCGCAAGGATCTGTGGCTCATAAATCTTATCTTAGGCTACTCCACAACGAGTTCGACCGGTGGCTCAGCTAACTCACTACACCGTGTACTTCGCAACCCTTCGGGTTGCTTGCGCTTTGATATAAGACAACCGTATCAGTCTATCATCTTGCACCATAGCATTGACAGAAGAGAGGCGGCTACTACTCATCCTACTACTATGATGAGGCTCAAAATAGCTGGGCTGCCGTCACAGTGGACCTGTGATGTTTTCAATGCTGCTGGAGTGACAATCGAAAACATTCTCTACTACATTTACGGCCTTTTAGACGTAAAGGTCAATGCGAATGAACTACAGACTATGGGTCCTAACGCCGGAACGATGGCTTACGAGACATATAAGAATCGTACACGATATGACGGTATCCAATTCAACGGTGGCGTCAAACGCCTTGACTTTCTTGGACCAAACACAATCTTCGTCGGTTTGCGTAGAGCTGCAGACCACTTGAGTTGGGAAGCCATGTTCGGATTAAACCCGCAAGCTATAAACTGAGTTACATTCAGCGAAGGTTCCACGCAGCTTTCCCCAGCTCCGCCGTTCGAGATCCTCGATCAGGACCTCATCACCAACGCTGTTCCCGATCTACCTGTGCGATCGCTCTTGCATTGTTTTTTTCACAGATTTTGCTCTCCTATTGGACATAGAACGGACAACTGTATGATAATATTGGCGCTGGCTAGTCTCTTTGACAAAACTCCCATTGTAATTGTATCCCTGGAATCACTTTACACCACTCATACCACAGCCTGTAGCTATACCTCCCTTATTATTTTTATACTACACTTATCGCTATCTTCACTCGCTTTGACCATCTGTTTTTCCTGCTATTTAGACTCAGAAGACAATCCCTACTCTTACCTTTTCCCTTGAAACTAGTTCAGCAGCCCATTCCTTGTCCTACGTGCTATCCTGATAAAGGGCATCTTCACAGTACTAACTGTCTTTGTACTAGTCTATCGTATACTACCGCAATGAAATACCTCCCCTTATCCTTTACGCACAGAAATTTCGTTCATGCTTTTATTCGAATTGGAGTAGAATTTCTATTTTTACTTTTTTTTCTATGAGCCGTACTTACATTGTCCCATCGTGGGTCCAAACTTCTGCCGTGAATGTCGATGATAAATGTTACTATCTAATAAGGACATTCATCATAAAGACATTCTGGGATGAGGGGAGCTCGCACCGAAGAGATGGCTAGCTTCTAGTAGAACTGGATCAAGAATTCAATTGAACCGGTTCATTTTAATTCGTGGCATGGGATCTCACGTACATTGCATATAGGGAGTTAGGTTGATGTAGCCAAGATAAGGATCTCAAGATTCTGAAGGAATCGGAAGGAAAATAAACTGAATGTTGGAACAACTGGGAATGGATATATTCATGTTAAGGAAGTATTCGGGCAGGGTGATCCTTGCCTAAAGCTCCTTGAATAATAGAACCTTTTACCCAACGCACTATACTCCATCCAGTCCACTTACTATATTTCGTCTCATGTAGATGATTTCTGAGAATATTATTTGCTCTTCAATTCACTCGTGTCAACTGTCTTATGTAGAAAATTGGCTACTATATCAGCATGCGTAGATATTTGCGGAACCAGCTGCTGAAAACAAAATCAATACAGATAGGGAGTGGATTAATGTTCGATTCAATACCAAAATTTTTGGCGAATCCGATGCAAGGCCTCTCGCTTTTTATCCGATATTAACCACCAGAGCAACTTACCATCATGGAACTTACAGTGTTGCATGGACTATTTTATTTGACAAAAAGGTAACATTATACGAGCATATAGAATAAATTGTGTGTATCCTTGAAACACCTGAGACAGCAGGAAAAATGCCGTTCAAGAAAACATATAAAGTTAAGAATTAAGCCGTCTTCAAAGCGAACAGTCTGACTATTAATGCCGCTATATGCCCGGGTCTCAAGTGTCGTCTCTACTACTCCAATCGAATTCACTTCTGAAGAGATATGTTCCTGTAATTCCTGCTTCCCATTCTTCTCCCATGCGTATTATTTATCCAATGCCACCTTCACGTTGACCTTTGCACCACTCCCATATCCAAAGGATCTCTTTTCTTTGTCGGTGATTCAATATCTCATCGAATCAATTCATCTGAACAAAGCCAAATTCCAGGACGTGATATCTAAAGCAGAAAGAGGTTTGGTGGTGGAGAATTGGTGACAGCAATTTGTTCGTAACACTGGATTTATGGGTAACTTAGGGATGAAACTAGCTTTACTTTAAGTTATATGGCTAAAACCTCTATTGATGTCCTCAAACGAGGTCTAGACATGTTTAAAAATCAAGTCTGCAGCCGAAAGGCAGCACTTGAGGCAAAACTACGCCACCAAGAGCCAACTTCGGAAGCAGATGGGCATTTTTGATGGAAATATTGACGACAATATGGAAGTTGATCCACTTTCAACCCGTTGTGAGCTTCTTCAAGCTGCTGCTATGATTACCAGGTATCTCAATCATAAAATTAATCCCTTCATGTGCAAACTGGATGCTTTATTTTATTCCTTTAAATGAAATTTGCGCACAGAAAGGATAAACGCTATTAAATATACTCAGATTACCGACTGTTTTAACTGCTCATACTAGTAGCTTAGATATTTTAATAATATATTCGATATTTTTTTGGAATATTTTTTTGTCCTTTTATTTTTAGAACATCCTCGTAACCAATAATCCTTGATAACCCATAACTTGGCGCTGGAACGGAGGGGTATGGGTTATGAGGGAGTCGACTGTATACTAAGCTTATTTACTAGAGCAGATAAGCAGGATCGAGAGGGCGGAGACGAATGGGGTCGATAATCATTTCGTTACAGCGACCCGTAGGAATCGACTCGCACAATGAGTGTCAATCTGTCCTTCCTCACCGTGAAAGTTGAAAACTAAGTTGTCAACGTTAATCAAGAGTCAGAAGGAATCCTGCCCTCTTGACTACCATGGTTATTAATTACTCTTAATCATCATATAAATTGCAAACCAACATCAGTATGCGGGCGGGATAAATAAAAAATTCAATGCATCCTCAGGCTATACTGGCAGAACTGGCAGACCTCAGCTATTGAAAGGACGATAGCAAAGGTAAAATATACGAGAAAACCGCAATAAAAATAGGAAGTAAACATGTAGTTAATACGATACAAAACCAGTGTCCATAAATACATGGGTAGATGAATTCTTGAGCCAAAGATTACATAATAAATCTATCGAGGCAGTAACATATGAAACAGTTGAGCATAAAATTTGCATAATAGTGGCAAAATTGTGAGGTGAGATGCATAGTACTAAAAATAGAAAGCATGGATAGGGAATGGAATCGTTTGTAGTAACCAATATTCCAACATAAGCTACCTTCTTGGTAAATGGCCGAATACACACCTAGGTGTTAGCCGTTCATCAGAATCAAAAACACATGTACGGCGAACATCAGACCTTTTGAGGACCTAGAAATGGATTTCGATCCCGGGTTCGTGTGACACATCACATGGACGAAGGGTAGTAGAAGGAACTGTGACGTTAAAGAAATATCGATTAGACTTTGTTCGGCGTTAGGGCGGCAAGGTACGTTTAAGTTAATGTTTGGCAATAGGGCTGAGATCAAACAGCAACAGTCTTATTGCTCAGGGGATCAGGGGTAAGGAGCTACATGGATATTAGCTCGATGATAGCCATGTGCTAGGATGGACTATAAATATAGGTACCGTGTTTAAATAGCGATAGAAAACATAGGAGAAACGAGAGCAGTAGTATGTTTACATTACATTCATAAATAGCGCCTGGCCAATCGAATGCTATGTCAACGCAATCCGGGCTGTAGACTGGTTTTTCGGGATTGTTGCATTCTCCTTCACTTCGACTTGAGAATTACGAGGACGGAATCGGAAAGAATTGCTTGAGCGGTTGGTGTCGTGATTTGTCGTGGGGGCGGATGTTAAGTTGGCAAGTGTCGTTTTAGAGAAAAATTTGGAGGCGGATGCGCCTGGTGCATACCACCACAACGTAGTCACTCCCACGGGAAATGTGTACCTGGCCTATATGAGCCGTTTAAGTGTTTGGGGAGCCAGATGTGCTATTTATACTCACCTGCATTCCTCGAAATTCGATAGTAGCTGCAACAGGAACCGGACTTCCAGATGTGGATACATTGTCGTACCCTGTTATATAGTTAATCCATCTGTAGTATTGTTACGAAACAATATTGAGCTGGACGCACAGTTCATTACCACGATTGAGTATCTAGACCAATCGTCATTAGAGACCCTATCTGTGACATATGCTCCCACTTCCAAAGCCCAGCTTAGCGTTCCGCCAACTGAGACGCCAATACGTTTTGCGAATGGACCAGTTGGATCCTTCGGAATTATAGCTTTCGACGCATGTGCCATAGAATAAACTGGAAAATGAACGAGGATTAGCCATTGCTTAATAATATTTGAATATATCACGCACATTCTTGATTATAGCTATAGCTTCCGTCACTGTTAACCGTGACTAAAGGCCTACAACCGGAAGCACAGCTGTTAGTACCAGGAAGCTTGGGATTTCCACTACCGTCAAGTGCAATGTTCCACATGAGACCCTTTTACCATCGTAATTTCAGATTAAGAGACTAGGAGAGATCTGGATCGTATTAGAACACATACCGTTTGAGAATTATGATACAAGCTTCCAATCCAGCTGAAATAAAATTTAAACACGGTATAAATCACAGGGAAAAAAGATCTTACAGATTAGCCATATACCACTAGAGTACCATCATTAGTAGCGCATAGGGGAGATACCACAATATTCACCTTAACGTCACTCCACCAGTCGGATCCAATAGTCCCTGAACATTCGGTAAAGTAAATTTCCTATAATTGAGAATGCATAAAAGAATATGAAGATGAATCACAAAATGTTACATACTTTGTTCGAATATGCATTATGGAAAGAGTCTTGGTTGGTTACAGATCCTGCATAACAGTGAAACGCCACTCCGTCGAAAGAGCTTCCATTCGCTTGCATCTAACAACGAGTGGCCCGGTTAAGAAAAGTAACTAAGATGCAATCAGTTAACTTGCCAAAGAAACCGCGTAAGTTCCAGCATCGTCCCAGTTATGCTGTCGTCGTGACTTGATGAGCGAAGGACAGTGATTACACAAATTTATTATATTACTCACCTCATATCCGATCACTCTCACAGACGAAAAATTATTACTGTTTAGAAGCGACCTCAAACCTGCCCCAATTTGGCCCTGTATTGCCGGAGTCATGGTGCAGCTAGGATAAGTAGGATTACTATTTTGCGGTTCGTTCTAAATCCGTTATTTAGTGGAGATAAACATAATAACATATTATCTTATACTTGAACAGAAATGGCGTAGACAGAAATCCCTTGCGACATGAAGCCTTTCACTGCCATCATGAGATAGGTTGGATCTTCAGCGCATTTTTAGACCGAAGATCAATGGTGAATATAGCATGTGCACGTACATGCGGTGACATATTGCGACTTGATAGAACCACCATTCATGGAACCACTATCTTTCATCCATGCAGGCTGAACATGTAAGCATGGTTATAGTTAAAGAAGTTTACAGTAGCTCACCGGAGACCATGGCACTAAATGGACTTTCATCAAACCGTTGATTGATTTGATATCCTTCAAGACAGAAAAAACATAAAAGGGGATCTTAGTTATATCAAAATCCTTGAACGTAGTATCGCCGGGGGTGTCATCAAGGCTGTACGCTAATATAATAAGTTAAATAAATGACGTTGATTAACGCAACGATTGAATCACTCACATGAGGCTGAAAAGTCGGATGCGCCAACGGTGACCCGTATATAATTAAGTCCAGCAGCGTTGGCTCCATCGACAGCATTAAACATATAACGGATAATAGCCCAATAATTTACCGGATTCTTTATCTGTTATCAGATTAGCTAAGGTTGCCAATGCTGACAATATTAAATTGCCTTGAGATTATTTAAGACAAGAGCCGACGATTCTGCTTTATTATAGAGCACATTTCAGTATAATGGCTGTGGGATGGCGATTGTAACACACTGAGAGTAGCACCAAATCCAGAAATGGATTGATACACAGTATTATCACTGATGACAATGTCAGCGTCTCCACTTCCTGCTGGGGTCACGAAATTGATGGGGGACGACGGCGGAGATGAACTAAAGAGTTTCGAGCGATCCCAAGTCGTCTGCCACTAGAAATTGGAAATGTCAGCTTGGAAGAACCGATAATACACGATTCTTATGGGACTCACGACATCCCCTATTTGTTGAGAAGCAGCGAGAAGACTGAGAGCTAGCCAAAGAATGATAAGAGAGAAATGCATTGCGGTAAGGAATTGATTTGATGCATCCTCGCGTTCGTCTTTTTATGCATTGACCCCTATGCGGCGAATCAAATGCGAAACTATGGTTTAGTCCAGGAGACCTAAAATGGGTCATGCATGACGTGGAAAGACATACCCATTGAGGATTCTACGTTCTTGCACAACCTATCCGCAAATACGCACTCTCCAATGCCGACTATTGATAAATTACTAGTCGTCCACTTGACAGTGGTACACGCATGAATTGAACAACGACATGGCCCCGTGACAAATAGGGAGGGCAAAACGAATTATCTTAACCGCGTGCTGAGAAGCGTCATTTCCATTCTTGATAAACCTTCTTCGGTGTCATCCTAGACCCAGACTGAGCGTAAAGACTCAATGGCACCTACATCACTGTCGCTTAAGAAAAGAGAGTAAGGTCCGGCGAAGCTATAGGAGGAGAGAAGGGTCATCTGCGCAGTTCCAAAATGTAACTACCACAGGGAGAAGGGCACGTACGACTCGCGGCCAGTAGCATTCATCATTTTACGCGTTTAGATTGCGAACATGCGATTCTGTGGTATTTTCTGAAAACGGTGAACGCGGATAAGCCGACGATAATGACCAAAGTGGGAATACGAAGTTTACTCCGCGGATGGCGCAAATCCGCTAGCTCTGGTAGTGATTACTTAGCTTTATGCGAGAGAAGCACGGTTGCCAGAAGTTTATTGAGTCTTCCGTATGAAGAGAAGCATCTCCCTTACTTGTTCCTCATGATCTAGGACCTGACAAGTAACCCAGTACAGTCGAAGCTCTTCGATGTGGAGGTGTTGGAATCAGCCGCTGTACCTCCTGATAATGGTCATTATGGAAGTAGCAGACACGTGAAATAGCGTTCATGATCAACACTTATCTCAATCTTCTATCGGAAAGTTTGAGCTTTATGGATGTATGCATGGTTAGTTTAGAACATTCCCGCACCCGGACTATCCATCATGAGAAAAACTTACAAAAGTGCGATAGTGGAGGGACTATTATGGCCTTGTGCATTATATTTATCCACTGAATTTTCTCCCTCTTACTCAAGGTTTATTTGTCATTATTCCTCGATGGAGTTTTGAATACTTACTAATAGCAAGCAGTCAATTTAGAGTGATTATATGGTATGAGAGCACAAAATATCGACATTGTCCATTTCTTTTCGAGTGAACAATAGAACACATCCTAACCTCCGTAATCTGATCCTGTTTGCTACTAAAACATTTTGAAGACTCTCAGGAATTGTATTGAACCAGTACATAAGAGTAAACAGTTGAAAAGCGGAGCATGAACAGAACTCTGCAGTATTGAATTCTTTACAAGTTCATCGTTAATAATGATATTCATGCATCTTTATTTATAATTAGGTTTATCATCAAGCTGACCAATTTTACTGTAAGCTAACTTTTTATTATTAACTCGGCAGTGCAAGCTAGCGAAAAGTCATCGAAACAACTGGTGTTACCTTGTTGAAAAAAAATACTAATGTCAATTACTCCTTCAATTCAAAGCAAGTCTACCTGCTACTGGTTTACTGGTTAACATGTTTTATATAGTGTTCACTCCCTACTCTAACTGTGAGAGGACGATGAATAGCCAATACTATCGGATGATAAACGTGACTAATGAGCGTCGTTGTGCATGTTAAATACAATACTGAGTCAATAAATGAGGAATTTATATGGCCAGTGAAGTCATAGGGTAGCTATACGAGTGTTCATTATCATGTGATCTATGATAATATTAAGCAAGCTAACAAGGCCAATGACAAGTTAGTTTGTCAAGATTTCCCAGGTGTGGGAAAAGTTTAGTAGAGTTTACTTAGCTGGCCAGGTTACTGACAAATTAGCAGAAACAGTTACTTTATTTATACTCCGTAATATGTAGTAGTTTGGGCTCCGTTCCTGATCTGGTAGCGCCCTTTCAGCCGAATTGTACTTTGACAAGCTTCAGCTTGATCTTTGCGATACTCTGGAATTCTGGGCTCTGTAGTTTTTTTTTACTGGGCTTTCAAAGGCATAATGTCTGTGCATGGTATGCTTTTCAATTTTTATTATCAATTCTCGCATCCATAACGCCTTAGGGCCGGAGTTCAGCGGTTTAGGCAAATGCCTTTGAAGAAAGCGGAAAATTATAGACAAGAATTCCGATTCGTACCGCATATAAAATCTACTCATTTCATCTGCGCAATCAGGACGTAGGTAGGGTTCGGATGCCTTTCAAAGTAGTTCCTCTCCTCAAATTCATAGAACCTATTATTCGAATTTAGGCCAATTCAAGGCACTGTGTCTCATGCGTCCCACGTCCTGGAACAAAGGGCTCTGTTTGTGGAGCGAAGATTACCCCAGGACGACTAGCATCGAATCGAAAATTCGGCTACTGCTTAGGCTGCCCTTGTACTTATTTATTCCTTAAAGTTGAGCGGATGAGCAAGATTTGTGGGTACTCACCATATCGTGGGACCATATTATTTCATTGGCAGCTGCGGCACAAGCATATATTATTTGTCTTTGCTTGGAGACGAGAGCCACCCGACACTGCCGCCATTCTTTGATTCGTTCCCTCCCTATTATCACCACCTCTTTCGCAATTAATCTCCCCGAAATTGTACCCTAGGCACTTTGGGGCTAGTATTAATTATTCACTGTTTACTACTGTCGAGTGGCCGAAAAAGCTGCGGACAGAAATACGGATTCCATCATGGTGAATATGGGCTAGTAGAGCTTATGACGGTAAGTAATAGTCCTCCATGACTCTTACTGTTCGTCTTGCCAGAGGTGTGCATTTTGGATCCTGTGAAATACTAGGTACAGCTGAATCGTATTTCAAATCGACCGGATACAAGAAGTGGATTCGAGATCGAAGTAGGCATCCGTTGATGAAGCAGCGGAAGTGCATATTTATGGAGGCCGGTGAGCTAATTTATACACCCTCAACTCTTCAGATACTGAATAATATACGTAACTCTATGCTCTCAACCACGTAAGCTTCTCCCAGAATCCCGAAAGTGTTTCGTACCTCCTGAATAAGGACCACAAATCTACTTCATGATGAAATTTCGCCATCGTCATGACGCTCTTCGCGCATAAACATATCGGGCTAGAGAGATCCTCCTCGTATTCGATCTTTCCGTGGCTGTTTTCTTTTCAAGATCTAATAAGTTCCAGACGCTTTGAGAGGCTAAGATGCCATTCATCATGACACATATAGTGTGTAAATACCCCCTCATTCTTCTCAACCGTGCAGTTACTATCCTCTGAATTCTTTTCCATGCACTCTTCTTGGCCATGACATCCATTGTGCATATGTACCCAGGGCAATCCTCCGTCTACTACCTTGTGATTCCTTTCTCCTTCAAGCGGCGACAGGCTCTTCAGGATGATTTCATCCTTTACCATCCTATCCCGCTGATCATATATGGTTAGGTAGGTTCTCCTTCCTCTGTCCAGCCTATGTTCTCCCAGATTCCAAGAGCATCGGGACTTGGGCCTCAGGTATGACCATCATCACGCGATACATTTAATCTGAGCCATAAGATACACAACATTTGCAGCTAAGGATTATCATCAAGTAAGTTATCATTGTCACTGAAGGAATTTTATATCAACTGGTTTTCCCATCAGATATGAGCGACTGTCAATTATAAGTTTGTCTATAATAGTATTTGTTTGATCGGCTCGTTGACGCGGCTCATAAGCAGGAGACACATGCCTTATCTCGCCGGGTTGTTTGGATGACGACCTGGCTCTTGTTGACCACGGGTTCAAGAGGACCCTAGCTCTCCCACGTCGTCTCTTAAATGTTTCCCAGCCATGTTCAGTAAACATGTCAGCAGACTCGACAGGACCTTGCTGAACAGCGTGTATCTCAAGAGGTGTCGAACATATTAACTCCCAATGATCAAGGTGC
>JASFDF010000317.1:0-23259 GCA_036937115.1 Nidularia sp. FH-822889
CCTTTGATCACGGCCCGTTTTAAATTCCATGATGTGAACTTGCATCCTGCTTTGGGCCATCGCGTATCCGGGAGATCTGGCGCTTTCTCCAGGGTGGGGTTACGAGGGGCTAGTTTGTCTCCAGATGTTCTACGAATTCTACGGCGTTGCCAAATTTCGTCGGGTGCTAATGAATTTGTCTCGATATCTGCTTCCCATCTGGTGCCTATCAAATTACACCCATGATGTTCGGAATGGAGGAGCTGATGTCCCTCGCATCGATAGACTCAGGCTTCGACACTCTGTCAACATCAAAATAACCTTGTGTCACCGCTACATACACGACGCTTAAAAACTGGTAAGGATAAGGATATCATCTCATACCATTCCCCTTCCTCATTCCTATTGTGCTCCCTGTCAAGGCTGAACTGTGCGATGGGCGTAATACATTTTACGATCGCTATGTCAAGTGATATACACAACCAATGCTATGTGGGGTAATAATGACACATAATTTGACAAAGAGACACAGCGTCAAATTATAAAACACCTAGTCGGTTAGCCGCAGCGCCGTCAATAGATACGCGAGCACGTTGTCCAGTTTCCCCATGATCATTTGTGGGTAAACGCTCTCCCACACATGCTGAGGAGATCTCATTGAATCATACTTTACTCCTCACGATATAGGTAGTGTGTTAGAATAGCTCCCGGCACACAAGCGCACTCAAATCCGACTCGTATGGGAAATTCGAGGCGTGAAAGACTTGAGTAGAGAAGCCTCTACAACCTGTCAGATGGGTGGGAAACGTAACTGGAAGCGCACATTTGATATCGTACGCGATCATGCGGTTCTCCTGAAGGAGGTGACATATAGGCTAAAAATAGATCCTGATCACTTTGCTGTGTGCTCGAATCTTGGCAATAGTAGGTCACGATGGGCGGAGGCGCGGTAGGTGTCCCATTCAGGACTAAAGGGCGGGGGTGTAACCTTTCCGACGCCCCTCTTCCGCAGTCTTGCACTGACGATACATTTCTTCACGATACTACCATTTGATCACCTGGAATTGGACCGTTTGTACATGCTAATTTTATAGGGACAACTGGGGTATAGAATACTCACCGACTCGGAACTGATGACGCGCTGCGCATGCGTTCGAAGACCACGTACTCCAGTGCCTCTGTTCTCGAATACACCCAAGTATCTTCAGTAAAGGACTGCACCCGTGTTAAATAGGTAGGAACTTGTGCCTATCCCACGCCCCAGGGCCGACCTAGCGGCATTCGTCGACAGTTATTATAGTGTAAAATCACTGCTGGTGCTGCGAAGTTGAGAAACAAACAACCACATCAAGAAGGATTATATTTACCTCAAGCTATTTTGTAGAAAAGAAGCAGAGCAAAACCATTGATGCAGTGTCAATATTTTAGTGTGGCAAGGTCCCAGGAACTTGAAGCGGGGTCACGTTTAGTAATGCCTTCGAATTTTTGAAGAGCGCAACTTCCATCGATCCACCGCACATTAAGTGCATTCTTCAGATGCCCCGGACCCCGATCCCGTTAGCACCGATCGACGGATACCGGAAATTCCATAAACGATACGATGACCAAAGGCTGGACAAAAATGCGGAGTGCCGATGGGATCCCATTACAACTGCACGCGTATCATTTACCCCGCAGTGGGGAACCTGGGGGCGGGTGGAACTAGTAGGTCGGGTGCTATTCGAGAGCAACAAGGTCTGGAGATTGGTGCTTCAAGGTTGGGCGATGTGCACAGGTGTACACGTTGTATTTCGGCATATCGGCGGTGGGACATCCCGGATGGGACAGCATCAGTAAATACGTCCTTCCTATAAATGAAGTAGACGGAGCATCCAGTGTGTCTATATTTATGTGAGCCATTTTACAAGCTTTAAAAGTCGGTATCTCTCTATTGAAAGAGAAACAACTGACTATAGCTGTGATAGAGGCGCAATGTTATGGATCTTGGATAAGTTCCGGCTGTTCGGCTTTGATTGTCAGGGGATGCCAATTTGAAAGGGAAAAAAAGAAAATGCGAAGAGCGGGACGCACCTACGTGGACGGGCTACTTTTACGGCTGTGCGCATTGGAAACTCGTACATACTGCATCAATGACGCGGGAAATACTGCCAAGAGAAGAGCTTCCGGGAGCGACGTAGTTAGAGCCAAGCACACCCGAACTTGAGTGACGTGGTGTAGGATAAGCGATCGCTCCCGGCGTACGCATGCAACTCGCTGTTATTAGGGGAGTTCTCACCATCGCCCAGCTCTCACCGTTCAATCATGACTGATAATCGATAACGTTTAAACATTCAAGAAGTTCTTCGTGACGACAAACTGCATGTTAATCATGCAAAGAAACATAAGCAAAGGAAAAATTTAAACTGTAAAAAAATACCGCCCAAAATGTGAAGACATAGTTTCGATGTATCATGCTTCAATGAGAGATTTTTGCAGTTGAACATAGCGACAATGTACCTGATGCAAGTAAACGAGGAGTCAGACGTCTACCACTGTCTGGGACCCTACGCAGATGCCGTCAGCTTCCCATTTAAACAATCTTAAACAAAGAGAGTTAAAGTTGCTCGCAACCTCTCAGCAAGAAACCACAAGAAGCATCCGGGTCGACGGTCGTTTAACTGTAAGACATAGCTCGTAAATAGCCTGACGTTCAAGTAGGGTCTTCAAGATAAACAGTAAATATCACAGATAATGGACGTTATGGGTGGGCAGTTTCTAAGAAACTAATGAAAATAAGCACCGTACGAGCCAAAGCATTCTTACTTAGCATGTCCTTGGCCTCTATGTAGACGGATATAGCTGACTTTAGAAATCGTAATATATTTCGTTCTTGCTGTGTTTGATGATGGATATACATGAACCAACGCGTTTCATTTCCTTGAGTGCGCGCAGGACGCATGATCTACTGCTGTCATGTCGAGCAGGATTTCCGATGATTCAGAAGTAAAGAAGTTACTCTGCAGGTGCTGTCGCCGATTCCGCGTAGAAAACAATTTGCACAGGTACCTTTCTGAGTGATATCGATTCTGGTCAGTGCCTGGAGTAATAGATTTTAGCGTTAAAACTCGAAGCATAGTGCATGGCTTACCCTTCTGATAACATACAATCCATGCATATTGCGTGGGTGTTGTTGATATCCCGAAATGCTATGTGAGTTGAACATAGGTTGATTGTCAGCACGTTAGTAGACAGTAAGTGGTGGCAAAACAAGGTGTAAAACAGCACAAGTGCATCGTCGCATCGTAAAGAGTTAACAAAATGCAGCAATAGAGTCTTCCTAAGTCCAAGCGACATGAGAAAGCTGGAAACCTGAACTTGACTCGGGCTGAGGATCTTACGAGCTCTGTGGCCACCAAGTTGAATCCGCTAATAGTTGCAAAAGCATCGGCCATTCGGAGAGCATAAAAATTACACACTGATCTTCCACAGCAACGCAGCATATTTCAGACTGAAGGGCCAAGGGTTCTGAATGACTATGTTGACGCGTCGACATAACAGTTGAACACATCAAGTTCCTGGAGCCTATGACCGAGTCCAAAATGCAGCTTCCATTCTCTAATCTAACAGAAAACTTCTGTTTTATGAAGAACCGGCCGTTGGCTCATCGTCGTAGCCCTGTACTGGTCTCCGTGGGCGTTTCGGAACTGGTAAGGATGGGGAAGCTGGCATTCAGCGCGTCGAAGCCGGACACTGCGAGACAAGAACATACGAGGGTAGGAGGTAGGAACAACCTCTGAAGGCTTGTATCCGAAGTGTTCACGAATGGGTGGCACTCCAATGACCATTAACGGGCCAATTGTCCCGATAACTACTGAGTAGAAGATGACGGGGTTTTCGTGTGCTTGTCGTTGCTGGCGGTGGAGAATGAAATATGGGATACTGCATACATTCAATAGGGCCTTAAACTCACGAGATAGCGGTATGTCGAGCGGAAAGGGTTTGCGATGGACGCCATCGTTGGCTCAGACGGGGAGGAGACAAGGTTCACGTTGCCAAATACACCCAGGACCATAGCCAGAAACCGGAGCGAGTGTGTACGTAAGCAGTCAGGTTGCGTTTTCCCCACAACTAATCGACTCATACGAAGCTCTATCCTCACATTATCCATTGTTTCTTACTTCCACCCATCATGTCCATGGAAGAGAGCATTAGCTTGGAGGAGACCAACAAGATTCGTATCTCGCTCGGGCTCAAGCCTCTCACAGAGGACAAGGCCCCAGCAGACGATGCGGAAAACAACTACACAAAGAAACGCGAACAGGAAGCGAAGGAGCGCGAGTCAAAGTAATGGTCTCATTTCTCGCACCCTCTTGCCACTATTCTGAGTATGATCTCTTTCTTGCAGGAAGATTGCAGACAGAATAGCCAAGTGAGTATCTTTTCTTAAAGCATTATATGGTCACTTCCATTTTTTCTCCGGGCAAACCAGGCCCACGACCATATAAATTCAAGGTGAATGAGCACGAATGCTCACGCGTGCTCTTCTAGGGTGCGAAATCGGCGAGAACTCAATGCCTCGCTTAAAGGCACAACATTGGGTGCTGCAGATGACGATGTAGACGATACCCTGAAATGGCTCAAGCGCAGCAAGAAGAAGGAGAAGGAGCTGGCACGGAAGCGTCAGGAGGAGCTGGAGAACATAGATAAGGAATTTGAAGCCGAATACACAGAACGTAAGTCACTGCAGTGCTTTGGGGCTTGACGTTTAGTGACGCTTGGCTTTCAGGTGATCTTGTTGGGCTTAAGGTCAGCCATGACTTCGAAGAGATGGGCGAAGGCGATGCTCGTATACTCACCTTGAAAGATAGCCGCATCCTCGACAATGAAGGTTAGAGCTTCGTACTACATCCTTTTTGAGATACTGACTGTCATTCCATAGAGGATGAGCTACAGAACGTAGAGATGGCGGAAGACGAGCGTAGAAAGAAGAATCAGGAGCTTAAGATAAAGAAGCGAGACTATACTGGCTACGATGACGAAGAGTTCGTTGAAGGGGCGCAGGGAATGAAGCGCGGCATCTTAGCCAAGTACGACGAAGAGTTGGAAGGTTCGCACGAAACGGTGAGATGTCATTCTTGCATCCTGCAATGTTTTCTGACAGTGTATCCAGGGTTTCCGATTGGGGAGTTCCATCGTTCCTAGCAAGACTAAGCAGGAGGAACAAAAGCAACAAGCAGCAGCAGCAGTAAACAAGTCATTGCTATCAATCGACTATGCCAGTAAGCGCAAATTTTCTACTTAGGTAGAAGATTATTACTGACAATCTTCTCTAGAAAATCTAGAGACGTCGGATTATCTGAAAGAGGGTGATGTTGGATTCAAAAAACCGAAGGTAAAATATCTCTTACAAAAGGGCTTACTTTTCTTACGATTGTATATTGTCAGACAAAGAAGAAGCGTCCAACTCGGAGAGCACCTGCTGATGCTGAAGATATGCCCGCTGACCAAATGGATGTTGATGATAAACCCATTGTCCCTCGAGAGCGGAATCTTGATGTCAACTTCGTCGATGACGACGAACTCCAAGCAGCACTAGCTCGATCGCGGAAGGTAAAACTGCACAAGACGAAGAAGCTTGGTCCTGAAGAGCTGGCTCGTAAGAGTAAGTGCTCCTGATTTCTTGGAATCTTCTGTAGTCTAATTATTTCCATTACAGTTGCTGAGGAACGCGCGGAGGAGGAAGCCGAAGCAATGCAAGCGATGAAGATAGAAGAAGGAACGGATGTGAAGGAAGAGGAAGATGGTCTAGTCTTCGATGAGACCTCTGAATTCGTTCGGGCAGTCCAACTCAACCCAGCTGTCAAGCCTGAACCGAGGGAAACGCCGTTACCCCGTGCGGAAGTCAAAGCACGTTCACCATCTACTTCGCGGCAGCCATCGCAGTCTAGAGGAGAGTCTATGGCTGTTGACGATGTACCATTAGACGAGTTAGAAGCGGGCGAAGTTCGGGTCAAAGACGAAGACGATGAGGAATATAACATGGAGATGCTAAATGCCATCGAGGACGCAATTAAAGCGACTGAGGAGGAAGAGAAGGCTGGGCTCGAAGCTGGCGCAGACGACGCCGTTGGCACCTCCTCAGAGCAGACCTTTGGATCTGGCATGGCTGCGACTCTCAATATCCTTCGACACCAAGGCATCCTCGCACAGCCTTCTGCAGACATGAAGGACCGCGAGAAGACCCAGCTGCAGCGTGATCTCTGGTTGGCCGACCAGCGACGGCGCGTTGCGCAGCGGGAGCTTGAGCGGCTGCAGTCCCGCGGAATGGCGAAGGATCAGGCGCAGCGCGAGTACGACAATCGTCTCCGCGAGCAGCAGGAGGCCCGAGACAGCCTGGAAGCCTTCAAGAACTACAAGCCTGATGTCAACATCGTCTACTACGACGAATTCGGCCGGGTGCTGACGCCGAAGGAGGCGTGGAAAGCGCTGTCGCACAAGTTCCATGGAAAGGGTTCAGGGAGGATGAAGACAGAGAAGAGGTTGAAGAAGATTGCGGAGGAGAAAAAGAAGGAGGCGATGGCGAGCGGCGATACCCCGTTGAGCATGAACAAGGCGTTCCAGCAGAGACAGGAGAAAGCCGGTCAAGCCCATTTCGTTTTGTCTGTTGGAAACCGAGGGTAAGTCTCTATGTTCTCCTATACGCATTGATTCGCTCATGGTTATTTCGCAGCGCCGTGCCTCAAGCTGCCGAATTCCTGGATGCCCAGCCGCTTCAAAAGGGCAAGACCGAGAAGACAAAGAAGAAGAAGGAAGGGAAGGGTACACAGCAGGTCGCAGAAGCGGGTTTCATGACCGTCCCTGCCCCACAAATACAGGCGCTTATGAACGGCGGGAGTCCTGGCCCATCAGGCTTTTCCTCCGCCTCTGGCTCTCCCGCCCCGAAGCCTGGTTTTTCCCGCATCTCATCGTCCGTTGTCGAGCCTTCATCGCAGAGCGGTACTCCTGTACCCGGCGAGCGGGCCAAGGTTGCGTTTGGTCTGGGAACGAAGAGAAAGGCTGCTGAAGAGGCGCAGGGTACCCCTCCGACGAAACGCCGGTGAGAGGAGTGGGATTCCCTATGGCATGTGTTATAAGGGTGACTCGTTATCGCGATATGCGGATACTCGCAGTGCTCTTAGTCGTGTATTTATCTCTGGCTTTTCTAGTTCTTCCTTATAATACCATGATGTCAATCCGCTATTCTGAGCATTCGCCCGTGGATATCAGTGAATTTCTAACCTTAAGTCCTTCCTACTTGTCTAATTGCATTACATTGACCATGGACATACTTAAAATGGAGATGTTGAATGACCTCAAGGATGCAGTGAACAAGACCAAGGAAGAGGAATGGGCAGGAGAGGGAGGTTCAGATGATAATGTTGAACTTCGGCAGAGCAGGCATTCAGCTCTAGGATGGCAACATCCTCCGACACCATGGCATCCTCGCACAGCCAAGCGCTGATGCGAACGAACGCCAGCGGACACAGTTACAGCATGATCTATGGTTGGCTGAACGGCGACTTCAAATCGCGCTGCGGCAGCTTAAGCGACTTTAATCCCGCGATATGGCAAAGGAGCAGGCGCAGGACTATGAGAATCATCTTCGCGACCAACGGGAAGCGCGGAGAATTATAAGCCAGAAGTCAGCAAGGCCCATTACGATGAAGTTGGACGCGAGCAGACGATAGAGGAAGTTTAGAAAATGAAGAGGATCAAGGATGAGAAGGAGACAATGGTGAGTGAAGATACCCCGTCGAATATGAATACTGCGTTCCAGCAGAGGCAAGAGCCTGAGAAATCCGGGCAGCTGCATTTCATCCTGTCCGTTGGAAACCAAAGGTAATTCGTACTATCGGCATGGTGAGGAAATCGCTCTTATAGGCTGTATGTGCCTACATTGCGTTCTCCATCATTTTTGTCTCTAATCTTGCAATGAATATGTCCGTCGTAAATAAGACCTACATAGGAGTACATGATACTTAAGCAAGGATCTACTAGCACATAGGCGAATAAACAGAAATATCTCAGTGATGAGACTTCTTAGACTTGTCTATATGTGCCCTAAGCTTCTTCTGCTTGTCCCTCAACGACGCCTTTTTCTTACTCCTCACCGCGCCACTGCTAAGCACCATCATGATTGGCTTATTCCTCGCCTTCTCCCTGTTCGTTGAACTGCTAGGAGCCGCCTTATTCTGTTTTCCTTTGTGCGAACCAAACTTATCACGTCCTTCACGTCCCTTCTGGATGGACGCCATACGCTCGGCATAATCAGCCTTCGCCTTTTTGCGGGGCCCGAGGATATCGTTCTCCGAAATGAAGGTATCCTCTTCTTGGCCGCCGGTTACCGCCTTCTTAGTCGCTTCGAGAGTAGCGAGCTTCCGCTTTGCTATGGATCCGCCACCTGCCTCTACGGCTTTTGTGGCCGCTTGGATGCGGAGGTCGTTCAGGAGCGCGAAGTCGGCGGGGGTAAGAATCTGTATAAGGAATGTCAGAGAAAGCAGCTATCCACTAGGCTATTTGCTTACCTTGGTAGTAGCGAGGGTAGATATCCGTGCCGCAGCAGCAGCAGCTTCATCCGCCTCTGCCTTCTTCTCGTCCGACTTTTTATCCTCCACTTCATCTTCGCTGTCGCTAATAACGAGGTTGTCGTCGTCATCATCATCGACATTTATCCATGGCTCAGAATCAGAGTCATCCTCAGATGAGTCGGACTCAACATCCCAGGCCTTCCATGCCTCTTCGTTGTCTTCTTCCATGTCACTGCCAGCGCCATCTTCTTCACGCAGCTTTTGTAAGTGATCTTCGAGAAGCTATAATCGAGAAATTAATATAACGGCCGGATAATGCAGTCTTTAAGACTTACTGCTAGTCCCTCGATGTCGACTGCAGCTTCGGCACTGTAGCCATATGGAAGAGGTCGGCTGCCACTTGCTATGCCCATGGAGGCATCCTTGCCCTGTAATAAGCAAGATGAGTATCCCATCAAGTTGAACTATGCCTCTCCTAGTGCTTACCCGCTCCCGTCTCTTTAACATACCGGGGTTGATCTCCCGATAGAGTTTGAGGAGACCTCTTGCAGCAGCGGTGACGGCCTTATCCCTACTCTTCCTGTACTCCACTAGATCACCCAGCAAATCCTCCTCCATAGCCCACGGCTGCCGGCGACAGACCTCTCGGATGGAGTTCAGCCCAGCCGCAATAACCTCGCTCGCCACACCAGGATGCACGAACTCATGCGCCAGTTTCCGGATAACAGGCGTAACAGCGTCCGGGGGCGTCAGGTCGTGCACCGACTGCGCGAGGGCGACTAGGATGGACGGGACGCGCAGCTGCTTGTGCGTGAGGTACTTGACGATGTACGTGTAGAACCCAAGCACGCAGAGCTTGTGTGCGCCCATGACACGCGAGAGGAGCTGCATGATGAGGATTTTGTGCTCAAGCGTGAAGCGCTTGTCGTAGCGGTTGAGGATGTCGTAGAGCTTTTCTGCGAAGGTCTGGGGGTCGTGTAGAAGTTGGAGCGCGGGAAAGTTAGCCGACACCTCCGGCTTGGAGTATTTTTTCTGAAGAGATGGATAAGTGTGAAGACTTGATGTGGCTTTAGAGAAATACATACCTTCTTCGCAACATTCAGCTGCTTCCTAAGCTTTTTGTCCCCACTCCTCGTCTTCTTGTTAATCTCTCGGCGATGGTGCAATGACCGAACGTCGACATCCTAAGTCGCAGGTGTAAATAACAGCCTGATAGATACTCTGAGGAGAGAAACTCACTTCCTCATCTTCGTCATCGCTGTCCGGGTGATCATCGTCGCTTCCCAGGAAAAAATGCACAGATGCGTTTTGGACTTTTGCTACGGGATGGAAACAACCCTGAGCTATAATAGAAACCGATTTCGCATCGGTCCTAGGGACGTATTAGATGGGTTTTCCGAGAGAAGGCAAAGTACGCACCATATGCCCTTCCTCCACAGCTCTTTTGTCAGGATCACAGCCCACATTGCTTCATCTCTTGGATGAGTAGCAGAGTCTGTTGTAGGTCCCTGTGCTTTAACTTTCCCCTTGTCTCCCACCATCTCTCCCTCCGAGCCTCGCTCCACCATGCCGAACAGCATCGCTTGCACAGCTCTGTTCAGTTTGTGATTTTTTGTGCGGAGGTTGGCGGTGCGGATGTCAGAAAGAATGGTCTTGCGTATGAATACACGAAGCGAGGAAGAGGTGGTACGGGGCAAGAGGGGGAACAGTGAACGAAGAAGCCTAAAGAGTGGGCTATTAGCAAACGTCTCGATGTAGGCACATTTCTGCATACTCAATGGATGTGATGACGTTCTTGTTCCGAAGCATCACCAGATTCTGAACCAAGGTCTTCCGCGTATCGGGGGAAAGAATCCCATAACTTTCTAGCAGCAAAGTTGAGATCTGCGACGGGAATTCCGCCGTCTCTTTTGGATAACAAGTCGTAACCTGCGACTGATATTCAAACTCACGTAGCAAACCGAAGCAAGCAACGCACCTGAGAGATGAAAGCAATGAGCTCTCGGAAGTGATGGGCCTGCTCGTCGGGGTTTATGGTGAATATTTGACGGATGCTATTATAGTGATTCCATTGTTGCAAGAACTCCTCCTTGTAAGCCACAGGATCTCTCTTAATGAGATTTTGGAGTTGAGGGAGATTTGAGGTAATAAGTATACCACGGACCATCAGAGGGGATTGACTGGAGGAGAACTCCAGGAGCAAGATGCGAAGAATATCTACGGGGCGGCATGTGACTTGTGTGCTCAGCCAATGGGACCTCGATCCTGCAAAAGTCATCCCATCAACACTCTTGGCAATCAAAGCACAACAACCGGAACTAAGAAAATAAATTAACTTTACGGTCTTCGTTCGGCCTCACCAAGAAGACACTAGTCAATGTCTTAATTGTGGTCACATTGCCAGGAAATCGTCGTGTCTCAGCAGTACCATACAGCGGGAAACAAAATCTCGTTAACTGTATATTAGCACGCGAAGTCGCAATTTCCGTCCATGGTGGGAGGGAAGGACTGGCGAGGTATACGAACGGAAATTCAACTAAAAACAAAGTCACCTACGATGAACGCATGATATTTGGCAGTCATGTTGGTATGGTGGATAATGTCACACGATTTATGGCGGCAGTCGTCCTGCCATACTACGACCGTAGTTCACGGACAATGTTTCATGTCGAGGATGCCAGCTTATATTTGACGAGTTCAACAGTCCAGCCGACGATGACTGGCCTTCATTTGATATAGTGTATTTTCAGCGGGGTCAAATATACACCAAAGATAAGATTTTCCAACATTCCAAGAAGTGTCAGGGTACAAGGAAATTGTAGAAGAGACACCTAGACTGGAACGCTATATCTCTCACTAGTTTTAGCCCATAAACCACAGGAGCTGGTACTTTCTGGTGTCTTCATTTATCCCAATAAGCCAGTATTAAAGGGGAAAGTACGTGCACTTTCTTTATTTTTCTCATCTTCGTTTCCTCATTTCTTACGTTCTATCTCAGGCATTCTTTGTCTTTTCGTCCTCCACTATTATCTTGCCTTATGAAATTTGTTTATAATCACGATAAAGATGTCTGAGACCAGGATGCGGACTCCACTCTATCTACTTCGCTGATTGTGACAGCTCAAGTCGATTGGCGACTTCATCCGGAATTCATTCAGAGCTAGTATCCTCCGCCAAAGTCACGAACCTGCCGCCTCTGCCTGTATCTTCCCTCAACTGATTAGCAAGCTGCTCATATTCCAGCCTCATGGCATCTTGACTTCCATTTGGCGTTGAATTCCCAAAGTCAATGAGAGTAACCCCAGCAGGTGACACAATGAAATTGTGTCGATTCAGATCACCATGGACGATGCCCAAAGCGTGCAGGCGTTTTACAGCTTCCTGACACACATCCAGATCGCCGATTGCTGCCCTCCGACCGTCGATTTTTTCAATCACGAGTCCTACTGTACGACCATGCTCAGTAAGATGGCCCAGAAAGGCAGGACCAATACCATGCCCCTCAATAGCACAATAGATAGCGGTTTCCTTCTCGATGTACGGCAACTCGAACTCAAATCTGGCGAATTTCACGATGACTGGGTCGACTGACCCTTCATAGGTCGCCACACGGGTACTCGGGGTGAATCGGTCATGAAGAGCGAGCGAGAGTAAGTCGACTGTGTTGGGATGCCACACACCGCAGACTCCAGCCAGAGGAGTGTTTGAAAGCTCGAAAGAGACTTCAGAATCAGGGGATTCGCGATAGATGCGGGCCCGGACCCAGTCCCCCACAGGTAACGTGGGCACTTGGTAGATGAAATTTATCGAGAGATCACAAGAGTGTTTCGTCATTGTATGTCCCAGGACTGACAGTGATGTATTTGACTTGGATGCCGTTGAGGAGAACGCGGTAGTAGCTTTCTGTGCCCTCAGCATCGACCGCATCTACATACATGGATAGCATCTCTGATTTGTGCTTGAATCCATTAGTTAGCTGAGAACTGCTGTAGCTATAACGGTAGATCTCACCCATGCATTCGCCATTTTCACTCGATGCAGCTGGGAGGTGCGATCAGTAAAGAAGAGAGTGGTACCTCGTACAATGGCTCGTCTGCAGATTACCATCATCGCCCACAAAACGTCGCTTCGAAGTCCGCGAGTTACTATGGTTAAACGTCAAATAATAGCGACAACTATCTTACAACATCAGCCTCATGAGACGCATCAAAACCTCACAGGTTCGAAATGCTAGTGATGTATAGGTCCTTCGTAACTGCACATCTACCCTTGTCCAATCTCTTGTCACTTTCAAATGCTTTAACTAATGAAGCTTGACCCTCATCCGTCCTGAAAATGCAAGTTAATTTCAATTGGCGCATAAGAGATTAACCCCAAGCTCTTACCATTTGACAGCATGTGCATTCTTCTCTAGGATAACTTTCACTGTTGTCCAAGAGAAACGCACCAGTTTCGGGAATCCAAAGGTGGGTTCAATGGAGCTTTTCAGCCATGCTTGAGTGTTCGGATCTATGGAAGTGGGGAGCTGTCGGGAACACGTTATAATAATTTCCAGGCAAACCGTGAAGTACCTGATGGATATCCAGAACCCAATTGTGCACTCCAGGCTATTGAAGATTTCTCGTTTTTCTCTTCGAAAAACCATCCTTCCACACATGCGTCTCTTGTCACTTTTGCAGCTACACTAGCAGCGCCAACGATTTTGTACTTTGAATCTGCCTTTGTCGTGACAGTGAAATTGATTCCGCGGAAAAGGGAGGAAAGATACGCCTCGTACGTAGTGGTATTGCCAAGGGCATCTACGTATACCTGTGGAGATAATTTAATGTTGCTGTAAAGTGTTCTCTGGGAACAACGTACCTCTGAGAGCTCGATGCCTTTGGCAAGAACTTCTCGAATGAGTAGTACAGTAGCGTCCTGCGACTGCTTATTCAAATTTATTGGCGGACGTCGCTGCATGCCATTTGATATGGCTTGTGGGCTACATTACATACGGTTGTAAACATGGACTCACATCGGAATGAAGAACGTTACGCACCTGATTACTCTGACAGACCATGCTAAATTCGAAGGATCGGAGCTTAGCGTGCTGAGAAGCGTTGAACGTGCATCAGCCTTCAGTGTCTTCGAATCTACAGAGGATGTTATACGCGTTCAGCCTTACAGTAGACCAGATATTACGCACCTGCGAATCCCAGCCCTTCCATCTTTTCTTGGTATGCTGCAGGGCAATACGCGACGCCGTATACAAGAGGCCCTAGCACAGGCCCTCGCCCAGCTTCATCTACACCTAGGATATATGGCCCTGCGGCCGTTGGGGTGGGCGAATGGTATGTGTATGATTCTCGGAGAGGTGTCGATGGTCCAGGAGCGGAGGGGATCTGCTCAACAGAGATAATTTCTTCTGCGGGTGGAATTTCTTCAGACATTTTTTGAGCTAGTTAGAGCCAACGTATAAGAAGGAGCAGTAAACAGTGATGTGGCCGAATTGGAGGAGAGGAAGATGCGACTGGATGTCGCTTCCCACGAAGCGTGTTGACGCGTTATTTGCCCCTGCTTGCACATACGACCCGAGCAACGTTCATCGAGCTCTATCATGCTAGCACTTTCAATTATCTAATTCATTGTCCTCATGCGATTCTGCTACGTATAAGAGGACTTGGGTGAGGCAAACTAGCTATTCTACGCTGGACCATCGACTTGGCTTAAGAGAGAGTGTAATCCAATGTTGTGCGTCTTTCTCCTACGTTACGTTCAGCATCTTTTGACGCTTGCTGAGAGCAGATCCTTCGCCGAATCCTTCATGGATGCCGCTCACTTCCCTTTCGTGCTTTCGGAAATATATCTCACGAGGAACCAGATTTTGGGATATTGTGAGTGTCAGCCTCGTGCGAATGGATGTGTGCCAGCCACCTCTTGTGCTATATAACCCCCCATCTTCCTATTTTTGCCCTCATTTCTCCTTCCTGAACTTCGACTATCCCATCCTAGCCACGACTATCTCCCACTCAACATATCCCTACAACTACCATACATTCTTTTCTCACCACTCTCGTTAACATCATGCACTCCGCCTCCTCCTGTTCTTCCATTTGGTTCCCTGCCAAGGGTAAGAGGCTGTCAGCCGCCGAAGAAGCAGATATACAAGCTGCTGTCAAATGGTGAGGCAATTATCTCTCTCCATAAAGTACTCTGCTGATTGATGTGCAGGAAGAGATGAACGCGTTGTGCACCACTCCCACTTTGCTAGCCTACAAACCACGAAACCCACCTACACCCTCTGTTCGATGTGGCGAAAGCACAGCCTCTATTCATAAATACTACCTGCCGCATAACAGCAAGGAAACACACGTACGGTTTCTCCTGCACTTTTGTTCCAGTGGGCCGACTACTTCTGCTTCACCAGATAAACCAAGTTCATTATGCTAGTTCAATGCATTCCGAAGTATTTGCTACCGAATCTTCTTCTACACGTGGCATGGCGCGGCTGCGCGAACTGAGACTATTCAAAAAGCTAGAGAGAAAGTCAACAGTGGCTGACGATCATAGTCAGTCGCTTTCCGACACCTATTGCATTCCCAGTTCGAACATTCATTTCCATTCTTCCGTTATTTTCGGCTCTCCTATCGACGCTTCTTTGAATCCCAGTCCAGTTTTTGTTATTCCTCTCACGACTTATGCTCTGTCTCCTCTCATGTCTCGTGCTTCTCCATGCTGCCCCCGAGACACATCCTCCTGGGTATATGTTCCCCGTGGACAAACCTATTTTCTTTATGTTCACCCTTCGGACACTAGTTCGGATTCATGTCCGCCTGTCGCTGAAACAACAGAGTCCTCCGAAAGCGAAGTAACCTCCTTAATGACTGAGTCGGTCAGCGGTTTGCTTCATCGTTCCTAATACCGAGTCTCTGACATCAATTCTTTTAGCCTCTCAACGAGACTCCTTGTACACCCAATGTTCCACACACGACCGTCAATGAACCCAAGAATCTATTCCCTACATCCTCATCGTTGCTTGCCTCTTTTGAAATCCTGTCCCCCCTCATTCAGTCGTGCTGCCCAAGAAGATTAACACTTTCCGGACCCCCTCCTTCCTTCATTTCTTCCTCCCTTCCTCCATCCAGTTCCCCTTTCACACCTGCAAAGGCATTACGCGATCCAAGGGAACCCTGGCTCCTCCCTCCTCCCTCACCGCTCCCTGCTTCCTCCTTCCGGCTCCCCTCTCCACCCTACCCCACCCCCAGGTTGCGCCCCGAATTGCACTGGCACTACCCCTACCAGACTCGTCGCCGCCGTCCCCGCAAGTTTTATCCAGCCTGCCCTGTGCCCCCCGCGTTCCCTGTACCCCTCAT
This sequence comes from Nidularia sp. FH-822889, assembly GCA_036937115.1. Lineage (NCBI taxonomy): Eukaryota > Fungi > Basidiomycota > Agaricomycetes > Agaricales > Nidulariaceae > Nidularia > Nidularia sp. FH-822889. The sequence continues at coordinate 15,878 of JASFDF010000317.1, forward strand.
CGCAAATTATCACGAACCAGACACGCGCAAGCACGTCCATTTCAATGTCTCTGACGAACCGATTATTATCCCCGTCCACCCCTATCTGCAGGAGGAACGCTGCAAATCACCGGAAGAGCAGCCACCTCGCAATGTCCTTGAGGTTATTTGGCGGTTCCTGAAGAAAGTCGTCAAAGGCTATCTTAGGTTCAAATGTTGGCTGGAGGCTCAGTAGGCCGTTCTGAGGCTGCGCATGCTCTTCTCGTAGGAGATTGAACTCCTCTCATTCTTGCTGTGCACTAATGTTGAGCTTTAGCTTTCGAACACCTACGATATCTTCAGCCGTTCGGCCTCTTGCATTCTGGAACCAAACACGGTATTCTAGCTATGTCCCGACTTCATCTCACAGCAATATAGGCTTAAGTTATTTCTTTATGCAAGTCTTCTGTCCTGATCTCTGCCGCTGTCCTGGAACGAAGGGTTATTCTGTTGTTTGCAAGATTTTCTTTTGGCACCGCCTTGGACCTACTCTACCTTGGAACCTCAAGCTCGGGCTTGTACTGCTTTTACCCATAATGAATCACAATTTGCGAAGAGCATTCGATATCATGGGATCTTCTCTTGTGTTTGCTTCACCCAATGCTGTCTTTTGGGTGTCTAGTCTTCGCATAACCCTACAGGAGTGGCTTACTGCTTATGCTCATTGGGATTGTCGATGAAGCAGTCCACGAAGATCAAGATACCTGTACTAATTGTTTAAGTGATGTAAGACCTATGAATTGTGTCTAGCCCTGCCTTAACATGCTGCCAACTCGACAAAGGATGATATAGTTAGTTCTGCGGAGAAATTTACAAAGAGTATTGGTGTAGATACAGTGGTGTCTTTCAAGTTGCTGTAGCGATATTGCTGTGGTTTTTACGAACTTCAGACGCAGATATACACAATGAGACCTTTTGTAAATTGTACAGAATAAGTGGATAGGAAGGCGCAAACTTGAAGGGCCATTCACGCGCATCAATTGAGCGACGTTGAGCGCTTGAAGTTTGAAGGATTATTTATTATTTATTTATGCCATTTCATATCCCCAATCGGGACACGACGACAGCACTGAAGCAGCGCCTCCACGTAGATTTCTCATTTATACTTCTACTTATCAAAAGCTCGAAGACTCTGATCATTATTGAGGGACAGAATGCTCTTCGACGTCAATGTAAGTGTTTTCAGCGTGTTCTGTTCTTTGCTGGCGACTGAGAGACTCGCAATTTCCAGCGGAAGCTGTTCTCCAGGTCAGACCGTGTTAAGGGCGTTGATTTCCACCCGACGGAACCCTGGCTCCTTACTGGCTTGTATAATGGAACCGTGAACATATACAATCATGAGACTGGTGCCATTGTCAAGACATTTGAAGTCGCGGAAGTCCCAGTGCGTTGCGTCAAGTTCATCGCGCGTAAGAACTGGTTCGTGGCAGGGTCGGACGACTTCCAATTGCGCGTATTCAACTACAACACGCACGAGAAGGTTGCCGCGTTTGAAGCCCATCCGGATTATATCAGATGCTTAACAGTTCACCCATCTGCGAGCATCGTGCTTACGGGAAGTGATGACATGACAATTAAGGCTTGGGACTGGGAGAAGGGATGGAAGAACATCCAGGTGCGTGTCGTTGCTTCGTGTTTCCTAGCCGTTGTTCTGATCTTGTATTAGATTTACGAGGGTCACACTCATTATATCATGAATCTCGCCTTCAACCCGAAAGATTCCAATACTTTCGTGTCTGCCTGTCTGGATCGCACTGTCAAGATGTGGTCCATTGGCTCACCCAATGCTAACTTTACTATGGAGGCCCATGATAAAGGCGTCAACTACGTTGACTTCTACCCTGGTGCTGATAAGCCGTACTTGGTCACGACAGGGGACGACAAGACTGTCAAGGTGTGGGATTACCTTTCCAAGAGCTGCGTACAGACGATGGAAGGACACACGAACAACGTTTCATTTGCCGTATTCCACCCCAACCTTCCCATTGTCATCAGCGGTAGTGAGGACGGCACTGTCAAGATCTGGAACAGTGGTACATACCGAATTGAGAATACCCTCAGCTACGCGCTGGAGCGCGCATGGTGTGTTGCTCTTCGAAAGGATGCGAACGAAGTGGCAGTTGGGTTTGATGAAGGTGTTGTTGTAATCAAGGTATGTGCGTGAACCTAAATCCTGGATTAAATCTTACGCCCTTGCTAGCTCGGTCGCGATGAGCCAACTTTCAGTATGGACCCCTCCGGAAAATTCATCTACACACGGAACAACGATGTCCTCTCCGCCAACTTACAAACAGTTCAAGCTGATTCCTCCCCATCCTCTGATGGTGCACGCGTCTCCATCTCGCCAAAGGAGATCGGTACCACTGAGATCTTCGCCACTTCCCTCGTTCACTCTCCCAATGGCCGCTTCGTCACAGCTCTCGGTGACGGAGAATATATCACATACACAGCCCTTGCGTGGCGGAACAAGTCTTTCGGCAACGGTATTTCGTTCGCGTGGGCTCCCGATTCCAATACATATGCTGTATTGGAGAATAAGCTCAAGCTGAAGGTCTACAAGAACTTCAAAGAGCGGACAACGCCGCCTATGAAAGGTGCTGGAAGCTGGGCAATGGATAGTTTGCACAGTGGACCGGTGCTTGGCGCGAGGGGTACTGGATTCGTGATATTCTGGGACTGGGAATCTGGTGAAATTGTGCGGAGAATTGACGTCGAGGCGAAGAATGTGAGTTTTCGGAGTTTTCTGTGATGTTCTTGATGCCTTAATGATTTGAGTTTTTAGGTATACTGGTCAGGCACAGGGTCTCTTGTTGCGATAACCACCGACGAGTCTTTCTACATCCTTCGTTTCGATCGCGATGCCTATAATGCTAAGCTCGAGGAAGGCGCCGAGATCACCGATGAAGGTGTCGAGGAAGCTTTCGACGTTATCGCTGACGTCCCCGAGGGGTATATCTAACAATATTTCTCATTTTGCCAACGTTGACATGGTTATCACAGAGTCAAGACAGCCAAATGGATAGGCGACTGCTTCATCTACACCACAGCCGCTAATCGACTGTGCTACTTCGTCGGCAGCGAATCTTACACCATCAGCCCATTCGATACGTGCGTCCACTTTTTTCCCATGTTGCATTCATGCTTCTGACAGATACACTCTGCAGTCCACTATACCTCTTGGGCTATATCCCGGCACATAACCGTGTCTACCTGGCTGATAAAGACCTGCATATCTATGGTTACTCTCTTTCGTTGAGTGTCGTGGAATATCAAACAGCCGTGCTCCGTGGGGACATGGACACCGCTGCTGAGATACTCCCGACCCTCCCTAAAGAGCAACTAAACAAGGTAGCACGATTCCTTGAGGGGCGAGGTGGGATTTCTTTCCTTTTCTAAACCCTGTTGTGTACTCAATATTATTTCTTATCGTAGATCTCAAGGAGCTCGCGATCCAGGTGACAACCGATCCCGACCACAAGTTCGACCTTGCGTTATCTCTCGATGATCTTGATACTGCCCTCGAGATCGCACGTACTGTGCCAGAGAACGAGGCAGAAGTGAAGTGGAAGGCACTTGGTGACCGTGCACTCACAGTGTGGCGATTTGATCTTGCCCGCGAAAGCTTCGAGAAGGCCGGTGATCTGAGCGCGTTGATGCTCCTTCTATTATCGACAGGCGACCGTGAGGAATTGAAGCTGTTGGCTGATAAAGCCGGTAAGTATGCCATGTGGAAGTCGCCGTATAGTAATTGATCCTGTTCCCTCGTTTGCAGAGAAGAAGGGACAGAACAATCTCGCATTCGCCACTCTCTTCCAGCTTGGAGATACTAGCTCCTGCATTGATCTCCTCGTGAAAACACAACGGGCTCCGGAAGCCGCTCTATTTGCACGGACGTATGCACCAAGGTGGGCAGTCTGAGCCCCTACCTCTACTTGTATTTCGCTGATGTGGCCTACTCGTACTACAGTGAGGTGCCAAAAGCAGTCGAAGCTTGGAAAACCGACCTCGTCGCCAAGAACCGACCTAAAATTGCTACATCGATTGCCGACCCAACTATCAACCCCGAACTATTCGAGGAAGGCTGGGAAGGCGCTCTAGGGCACGATCACGGTATGTAGCACTTCCCATGCGTATTAGCGATGCTGACCGAACGTTTTGGGGCAATAGCTTCCCACTCACAGGAGTCATCCGTAGAAGATGGAGTTCTAGTAGATGCTTCATGAGTTGTGCTACCTTCAGTGTTTAAGTATGGATTTTTGTTATAATCGATTTTTTTCGCATTCTTTTTATTTCTTGCATCATTCAAGCGTTACCCGCTTGTTTCGCGAGCTTTTATCATTGGCGGGAAAATACTTTCATGGAGCATACTCATGTAAAAAAGGGAAATATTTATTCTCTTCGAAAGTCGAAGAGTCTCACTGGCAATGGTGACCGACCGGCCTGCTTATCGTTATCCGGTGCGTGCAACTAGTTATGAGGTATGAAGTTTGCTTCTGTAGAATTATGTACTCATCAAGAAACCTTACGTTTCAAAATAATAGATCTTGAAAGCCTGAAATAACGTATGATATGGTGTTGATTGTCGAGTGGTTTCTTTCCTTCCATTTCAGGGCTTGTGGCGCTAGGAGTGTGGTACTCGACGACGGTTTCAACAGCAGGATACATTCCCAGTTGCACACACTGCTCCAAGTCGGTAGTGACTCTAATTTTAATCTTGCCCCAGTGTCGACCCGATCAGCCAGGATCTTGGCATGACGCCGAACAAGAAACAAGATATCGGAGATAGTGAAGCACTGGTCGCTGGTCGGAGCGACTCGCTTTCCGCACATGGTGAGTTTGCCCTTTGATAACTCGTTCAAGGCGACTCGAGGAGAATCGCCAAGGTAGCCTAAGCAGTGTAAAATCTTGCTAGAAAGCGTGCGTATATCTCCTTCGTTGTGGTTACGCTTGTATTATCAGTTCACGAGCACCTCGATTATAGCCTTGTCAAGGTCTTTTACGGGATGGAATCGGCAGGGCCGGCCACGGTGTAAACTAAGAGCGTACCACCAAAGAACCCGTCTTTATCCTTCTTGACGATCGAGATATTGTAATCAGACAGGTCCCTCTGTTTCCATTATCGTGCTGTTTGGGGAACCCTAGCAGTGCTTTGCCTTGTCGGACGCCTAGTAGCACGTTGTTTCGGTATAATTACTGTGTCTGTTGAGGACTTCTCCAACGATGGGAAAGGTGCGCGACTGGGAAATGTGGGCGATATGACCCAGGATGAAAAGGTCTTACGAGCCTTTGACATTGGATCCAAGTTCCACAGTCATGTCTTGATCTCTGGAACTGAGTGTCTAGTGGCTCGGAAGAGTCTGAGTTCAGGAAACCAGCTCGATACTCGGCATTCAATTCATAACCGCATTGTGACGACACGTGATCATCGAAATGCTTATCTTCCCATGTTGCCGCGTAATTCCGACTTGAAAGCACAGCATCCCATAATAAGACAGTCTAAATACTGCTGTAATATATATATATATATATATAGGCTCTCGTAGTAGTACCCGGCAATGTGTATCTCGAGGTCTCTGTTCTACAACGTCATTATTCTCAGCCAGTGTCTGAAAGTATATAAACAGCGGAAAAATATAGAACTAAGAATGTATCTTTCCCACACTCTTCCGTGAATATGGTTTATTTTTATAGCACTATTTGGAATAATAATAATACCTGGCTATTCGAAGGCTGTTCTACAAAATCACATCCAATGATCCCAGACTAAACTATTTTGTTTCGTGCCGGATGAACTTGGAACCCTGATAGAATGTTGGGAATTATGTTCCGTTTTCTGCGCTCATGTCGGATGATGCACCTGTGTATCACTGACAGTACTCGCGGAGCCGCTAATTATACCATCGGGAATATTCAATGAAGTCTATCGTGTGAATACTTAGGTTAGGATTAACATTGTCGTCGGAAAATGAAGACGCGAGATCGGATGGTATCACTGCGTGGCAGGCCGACAGACTTTGGATCTGGTGCGGGAACGTCAGCGTTCCAGAACTGCGGGTATTTCGACGGACGAATCACGAAAGTATCATTGGGGGAAAGATGCGATATTCTAGCACTTCCTGCAACAGCGGGAAAATGCTATGGCCGTCTCCTGTGTAGGAGGTGGCAGATGGGAAAGCAGCAACGCATCGCTTGGCCGCACTTAGAAGGTCGATGATCAAGGTGCTGGAGTCTGGGCACTGAACGTCACCGTAGGATTCTTTTTTGATCCAAATAATCTTTGTATGTACTCCGTATTGAGGTGCATTTTGGGGGGAGATTAAATTTCTTGCGAAGCAGCTTTCATGGATGGCTTTTCATTATTTTTGACGAAATAGAATAGGACGAGGAGGTGGAGACGAGTGAGACCCTGACGCTAGCGCTGCAGCTTTGGAAAGTAACACGAACAAATCGTATATATTTATTCGATCTTTTTTTAGACAAGCGGCCGAGCTTTTCTTATCAGGATTCAGCAATGACAGTGGCAACGAGTTACGATGGGGCAGCGATACACGAATTTGAAGAATCCATGCCGGCGAGGACAATAGGTTGTGGAGAGTACATATTACTGAGGCAGCCTACTATCAGCGCTGAACATCAGCACGGCCGTCGAAGGAGACGCTTGACTGATGCATCTCAGACGTAAGGCTGTACGGCGAGCTCGCCGAGAGAAGGAGTCCCATCATCCAGCACATTATTTTCATGATCAACGGAACTTCGAGACTAAATTTTTCGCTATTGAGCAGCGGGGCGACGTGCAAATGAAAAACGAGCAGCACAGAATGCGACTAGGAATGTGCACATGCCGAGCAGACGCGCGAACTATTGCATATCTTGACGCCTGACGGCGTAATAACCGCGGAGGCTGTCCTTCCAGTCTCGTCGTGCGTCGTCAGCCCCTGTCCGTATCGGGGGGATGCGCGGTGGTGGGATTGGTGCAGTTACAGCCGCGCTGGGGGAGGGGGAGGGGATGTCCATTTGGCTACAGCTGCTATGCAGGTGTGTTCTCATGAAGAGGACCCCGGGAGCGTGCGTTCAAACTCCGAGGTATGGGAGCGGGGATGGGTGCTGCGCTGGATATTCGTGGGGTGCATGGAGTGCTTGGTGTGTATTCGAATGGCGTGCAATGTGCCTACGCAGATAGACGGGATAACGAGGAAACGAGGCGTCGAAGGGGCTGGGCGTGGACACTGGGGGTGTCAGGGGGCCGGATATTGCCGTGATTGTACTAGGTTTGCTTGATTTCTGGCATCCGGTGTTCTGTTGTCGCTGTTTTCTGAGCAGCCCTGTTCCCTGCAGCTCTGTTTCCTGCTCTTCCCGTCGTCGTC
>JASFDF010000318.1:0-22262 GCA_036937115.1 Nidularia sp. FH-822889
AAAAATGGAAATGGACTGGAGTAAACCTGAGTAAACACCAGAGATGAGCAGGAAGTCAGGAAAGCATCAGGATTGATTGTGAGCATTCCAGAGATGGCATGTGCTGCACTGTATAGGGATATGACATGAGGGTGATGACTGTATCTGCATATGATGTTAAAAGATAGTGAGGGGAATTAGTCCAAATGTGTAATCAAGTGGTGACTCTTTATAATAAACTGTTGGACTCTATTACTTTATTTTATTTTGTCCTAGGGAAAATGCATTACACATGAAGGTTCCTATCAAGCCAATGTCATTTTTGAGTAACCAACTATGTGAGACTCCTTTGAAATCACTCAAAGTCTACTCACTAAAAACTCTAGCTTGTCCGATCCCTAGGACTCTATTATCTTCCATCTAATAAGGTTATCCAGGGATGGTTTTTATGCTCAGCTTCTTCATTGGACAAATAACTTTCATTCCCCTATTACCAAAAAGTAGTTCTAATCTCAGGGTTCATTGAAAAGATAAGAGGGTGATGATATGATCCTTTCATCATCTGACATGTTACTGCATGCATATAAAGTATAAGTAGGAGCAAAGTAGGAGCAGTAATTTCCATTCTCTACTTGTAGAAAGATTCTGCAGTTATTATCTATGTGTTCAGCACATAATAGAATTGGATCAGTCCTTCTACGACTCTGGACACTGGACATTGGCCAATGGAGAGTCAGAAAGACACTAGCCAATGGCAAGACACCCAAAGACTTGGGCCGAGGCGAAGCCACGGCAAGCCTTGCACACAGGAAGCCATTTTGACCCTTATAAAAGCTGCAAGTAATTCCGATCCAGCTGCCAGAAACTCTGCAGTTCACTCCATAATATTAAACGACACAATCTCGACGATATCGAAGGCAGCTTGTCCCTGAGGGGGTAAGGCAAAGGGGGAATAGGTTGGTTGTCTTAGCATGACCCGTGCGTCTTAGTACTCAGTATACTTGTTGCACGTAAATATAGAGAATTAAAAATAAAATAAAAAAAGGGGGAATAGGGGCAAACGGATGAGTACATACAATAATTGTAGACTACATGTATATTAGAATATTGCGAAACGAATATACAAATGTAGTCAGCTATAGAAAGCCACGAAAATGTAAATTAAAGGGAAACATATATATCGAAAATGCAGTGCATCGCGAAACGCTTGCAAACTACGATCCGATATTCCAATATGTACTAAGCGCTTAGTATCGCTATTACTGCCTAGCGACCTCTGATTCATCGAACACAGCAAAACCTTTGTACTCAGGGTTTGGTGGACTCCGATGGAGCGTAATGAGACGCGTACGTTGAATTTCTAAATGATGAGCTCCGAAGTATCTCTGAGTTTCAAAGCTCCATCTATTAAACATTTCAGCAGAGAAGTTTCAGATAAAAATGACCTCCTTACACAACATTTCCTATTATCCAATGCCCCACGGCTTCGATGTAGCGGAATGCATCTGGCCCGACGGATGGGTCGTTGGAAAGCAGATTGGCCTTCGCTGTCAGATATTTGTTCAAGAATTGGTCGCACCGAATACCGATCAAGTCAGCGGCCTCCTGTAGAGTGCACCCTTCCTCTTTCATGAGCACGGTGATGATATTGTTGGCTCTGTGTCCTTTCGCCTGCTCCATATCGTAGGAATATAAATCCTTAAATAATTGATGGAATTATGGTTCAGAAACATGAAAGCATCACAGAATCCTCACGTTGGCCCAGCAAACATAATCCACAACAGCCCAAAAAGCGTCTAAGAACCCCGAGTGGTGCCATATTTCGTCAGGAAGATCAATGCCCAAGGCATATTCAACCAATACAAGGCATGATAGCACTGCGCTATTGTGTCGTCGAAGAGGAATGAACGAAGCGACGTCCAGAACTTCATATTTCTCTCGAAGCTCGGCCTCGATACCGAGAGCGATAGTATACTCTTCGACAGCTTTAACGAAGCGACCCATGTTTTTTGGACCGGCGCGACGATAAAGTCTTTCTTTGAATCTGAAATATTTGGATTAGACTTCTCATGAAGTTGGAAGGTATCTGGTAGCTTCAAATTTAAGGAATAGAATTACGTACGTTTTTGTCATATTAGCAAGGCTAGAACCATCATCCCAGTCAGAATTCCGGAGAGCCTTCATCACTATATGGCCTGTATTTGCCGCTGCTTTTCCCGTCTGGTCATCGCTTAGCTCGTCCACCACAAACAATAGATTAACCTGACAGCTAAATATTAGTGACTCCTTGCGCCTGCAAAAACTGATTATACACACATAATCACTGATCGTTCTAAACTGCTCGTAGTCTGCATAAGGATACGCATGAGAGCTGAGCAGCTCGATCTGCTCAGACATCAGACATTCTTTCTTCCTATTCGAGAGGATGTTATAACTTGAAACCCAAGCTCGTGATTCTGCCGCCGCCTCCTTGTAATGAGGATTGGTTGCATCTCTCAAGACAAATTGGCATGACTTCAGAAGATCTGGAAGGATGAATTTCTGACTGGTGTCCACCATCGTCTTTCTGAGAGGGGAAGATATGAGTAATGATAATTGTACTTGGGGATGGTGTTCAGTCTTTTATATCCAATATCTAGGAAGCTTTAAACCAGAAACTGTGAACTCACCATCATCAAAGAATCAAGGACATGCGGAATTGAAACACTAGGTAGATAATAAATTCTGATGATATCCGGGAGTTCATCCATATATTATGGCCCTATGTTCTCTGTATTTCGCATCGTATACCAGACTCTCCTCTTTATTATTTCCAGAAGAGGTAATCCTTCTTCCCGGACGGAGTGATTTTTATCCGTCTACTCTTGCAAATGGGTGTAAGATTCCACGCGGAACTCGCACCGTCCGTAGGAATCTAAAAGTTCGAATGATACAATGTTCCGAGATATTGCAATTATCTACGGAGGGCATATACTGGGATACATATAATGATCATGGCCGTAGGAAGCTGTAGTATACTGAAATTGGTGGTGAACATAAATTTATATTGGTGTTTGTAGCTCCACATAGGGACTAGCATGGATATATCCGGGTCAAATTCGAGTGTCAACCGCGGATGACCCTGAATTTGCGGATGGGTGCGGGTAAATCCACGGATAACCGAGCACACCTGTGTCAATTCGTGCCGATTAGCGCTGTCAGCCGGATTTTGGGCCCGAAATTGATCTTTACTATTGAATAATTGCACTCCCCATACAATAATGTACAGTTATGGACAATCAAAGGCCATTAACTTATTTTCTCGGGAACGGGGCAAAATTTAGGCATTCTGATTGCAGAATCAGACTCAGAAAGTCGAAACGAGTCGAAAAACATGTCTCCGAAAATTTTCCCACAAGTATTTACATGCTGCCAAAATTTTAGGCTTAGAATACAAATATTTTAGGATTATCAGGCACTTGGCGTGGGTGCGAGGATGGCATCTAGGTGCATCATGGCACTTTGGGACACAGTCCAATGTCCTTTGATAAGTAACTACAAAATTAGCTCATGAAATTCAACTGATTATGACCGATACTGTGTATATGAAGGAGGTGTCACCTTGTCTCAGATAGTCTTCGAAAATGTAATAACCTAATTTGTACATGATCTGAAGTAATCTTGCACTACTTCCAGATAGCACCAGAATGGTTACAGTCTGGTAAAATCTGGAGCCATCTCTCACAAGAATCAGAGTTATAATATCTGGTGGTTCCAGATCCTTATGGGAAGTCATCCACTGTAAGACCTGAAACAAATATATGAATGTAATTAACCATAGAAAAGCTGCAAAAATGTGGTGCATCACGAAATGCTCGCAAACTGTGATCCGATATTCCAACAAGTACAGTACACCTCATAATGCATAGCTTTGGTTTTACCCAAATTGTGATGCATTATCAGCATGCATTTTGGCTGACAGAAAACCTTTTATACCTCCTAAAAATTCCATGCATCATGAGAAGGTGTACTGTATTTGAGAGAGACAGCAATATTAAATACATAAAACGCAGGAGCGGCGGCGGGCAGCCTAGCGAGGGATCAGAGGATCCATTAACTTTGAACGTGGCTAATGGAATCTACAGGTTCAAGACGTACACTCATTGGAAACAAGTACTTATAATCATTGTTTATTTTATTTAATATAAAATTGCTAAGTAAGTATCTATAAGCTTGAGATTTAGACTGAAATTTTCAAGTTTTCAAGATCGGACCTCACTTTGAAAACGTGTAAGTCCCAAGTTGCCTAAAGATCCGGCAAGGATCGCAACTAAATTTACCACAAAAGCAGATCGAAGAGATGCAAGGGTCAGGGCGAATTTAAATGTATGATATCGAATCATATCGCTTGGTTCAACTATGTGCCATTTTGCAAGCGAATAAATCCCCAATACTAGATAAACTGCATATGTGCGGGTTGAGCGAATCCAGGCAACAAGGCTTTACATAAGCTTTATTTAATTCGTTGAGGGGATGAACTCGTACAGAGTTGGTTTGTAAATTGCTCATAGAGTAGACGATAAAGTATACTATGAAGGATCTACCACAGGATTCGATGAATCCACTTGGCATATTTGAGATGAAAGACTCAAGTATTTCCATTTACAGGACTGCTTAAATAGAGGCGCTATCGAATATTACATTATATATAATCCAGTGCTAACAATCCAGCCTTGATAAGTGAGGGAAAATATGTGAAAACAGTGATGGCGGTAAAGGTGATGGTTTACACTGTTGGTACATTAGTGTAAATCTTCCACAGGGTCTAAGGGAGTGTACTCACGGCTAATCTTGCCCGAGAATAAGGTCGCTGCGTTCGTCCTGAAAATCGCAGCCTTCTCAGTCGAAGTGAACAAAGCCGAATTCTTCACGGCGTTGAGAGATCCAGTTTGGGTGTATGAGGGTGCGTAGGGATAATCCTACAAGATGTCAGATGAAACCAATAAAAACTTGTATTTCAAGCAGGAAGCTTACTGTGCCGTAGAGGAGCTGGGACTTAGGGATATTGAAGCCCAATAGACCCGCCACCTGATGAAAATAGGTAGGTCCGGCGGAATCCCACCAGAAACTACGCAAAATCAGGCACTTCCATTGAAGAACTCTAGGAGAAAAACCAACCGAGTGGAGTAGATGTTCAGCGAAGAGTCATAAATTGCGGGGGCCGACTTGAGGATACGGTCGATAGCAGCAGGGAATGCTCCTCCAACTAAGCCATTGCGTGTCAGCAACGGCAAGAATGAGAGGTAAGGCTCGACAAACCGTGGGGAATGACGTAGTTGATGTTGGTGAAGTTATGGATAGTCTGGGTAAGCGTGAGATCCATGAGAGTACGGGCGGTCTCGAAGCTGAGTTAAATTTTGAAGTTAGAAATATCAGTTAGTAGAGGAGAATAGAACTCACAAGAACTCGATGTTGCCAGTAGCGTAGGTGGTAGGGTTGGCCTCCACAAGCTTGTTGTTCACCTTCACGTAAGGAGTGGCAGGATGAACGTACGCAATCTGCTTCGTTCCGAAAGTATTGAAAGCTTCGAAAAAAGGTTTAAGCGTGGAGTCGCCAAGGTATACGCCCTCAAAGTTGGAGAACAGAACAACGCCGACGGCACCAAGAACGTTGATAGCATATCTAGCCTCGCGGATGGCCTCGGTGGTGTAAGGAAGAGGTACAATGGCGTAGAAATCGAGCTTTCCGGGATATGCGCGATGATACGCAGCAGACTGTTCGTTCATCAAACGGGCCAGAGCGATGGTCATGGGCTTGTTACCCTGATAAACGTTGGCGCCAGGAGCGGAGAAGGCAAAGACGGAGTGGTCAATGCTTTGCGTGGCCATGAAAGCTAAGTGTGCCACGAGGTCCCAATCAGGTGTAGGATTTCCACCAGTAACGGGGACAAGAGTCTTGTACCAGGAAGGAGTGGCATGGGCTGGTAGATGCGGTTAATGAGACGTAACTTGGCGAATATACGAAGTCAAAAGACGCACTATGAACATCGACAATGTTGTTGGGGTTCGGAGTGTCGCGGCTCATAAAACGAAGGCTGCGACGACGGGCTGTAGTGTCATAAGTGGTCGTGTTGACCTCGTCATAGACTGCGGCGATTTCAGAGATGGCGGTATCCAGGAAATCCAAAATCGTCAGGTCAATGCTATCTGAAATTTAATCAGGCCCCTATTTAATGAATATTGGTAAAATCGCTCACCAGCTGCAGCATTGGCTACGATAGTCTCCGTGACATTCGTTTCCTGGGCAACAACAGCAAAGGAAGATAGACCTAGAGAGAAGAGCACTGAAAAGAGAGTGGACGTCTTCATGTTAGGATGGCTAGACAAGGGCCGGGAAGGAGTGTGAGGAGTGCTTTAGGATGGGGAACGCTAACGTAGAACGTTAAGGCGATACACATCGGATGTGCTGTATATAAGCGTGCTCGGAAAAAACCATAAAACATGTATGTACAGGCACGGTTGCCGATGCAAGAACCATGGATCCATAGTGTTGGCTTTACTGAGACCGTATACCACGTTCGAGATAGGAGAATACCTCAGGAGGCCTATCTCTCCTATTTAAATTCCAATCTGAAGCTGGCCAAGCGCCGAGCATGGTTGAAGTTACAAAATGTAGATAATCTGGAGGTCATATTTCAAGAGCTTGTGTCCCCGGGATCGTCAACTTATAGTGTTTTTTTGGCCGTCTTTGGCAACCCCGTACTACGAACGCAAGGAGCACAGATAAAACCACATCGTACTCTCTTCCTGTGCTTCTCGCAAGGGCAGTAAGCAGGATGGTGATGGTTGGAAGTCGAAGGGGTTTACGAGCTTAGCGTTGCGGGCCGGTGGTAAAAGCTTTCAACCATGGCTTCATTTGGGTTGATGGCTCGTATTTGCTGCTTTCCCATGGTTCTAAATGAGGTATGGAGGAATATTCCCTAAAATATTCCACGAGGCACACGGAAGGCAAGATCTTGTCATCATACACGATACACCCCAACTTCCAAGCTCGTCCCATTGCGTCCATATATTGAAAGCCATAAACGCCATTTTGCTGCGGTTCATACCTCCTCAAACCTCTACGCCGGAAGTAATCCACTCTCTGAAAACAAGTGTGAACAGGCATTACTGTGGCAAGTCAATTCCAATACTAATCTGTGCTCGACGCAAAAGTTCTAAGCATATATGCATTGTAGACCTAATTGAAGTTCCTTTTTATGTCAGCATCGAATTGTTACCGATTCTCTTCGGATAATTTCCGAAGCTGTTCCTTCCCAAATTTGAGGAGATCAGATGAGATGAATAAAATCCCGAGGTGTTGTGATTCGTGACATGATATCGATCGTTATAGGGAACTTAAGAGTTCTCCAACCTTGGGCTTCGCATATCCCTAGCCCAAGTACAACATTAGGATAGCTCCGTCACGAATGCCGGAATTCCGCAGCAAACTCGCTCGGTACGTCTAATTTCAAAATATGTCGCCATGTTGCATACTGTCATAACGAGGCTCATCAAGCCTGAATTTCAAATAGCTCAGGCTCTCTGAGATTCGTCCGTCCTGGCGGCCGATTACTTCCACCCGGGCAATATCTCGCATCAATCGCCCAGACGAACGGATCCCAAGAGCCAACCGGTAGCGGGAGCACATATCGTGTGGTAATATTTTTCTGAATTTTCAACGTCTGCTTTAGGCATCATGAGACCGTTCACTGGTAACTTACTAAAAAGGCCTCTATATCGTCCGGTCTTGGAAATTCAAACAAAGATGTTTGGAACGACAGCAAACATACAAATTTCCTGCACTGAGCCAACGGAAACAACGGGACCGTATTATATTGTACTCTGAAGCTGTTTGCAAGAATGCAGTCGCAAGCCTAGAGTTCTGAACCATGGAAACTCGGAGGTGGGCCCCTTAAATGCCTTATCCGGTGGGCGATCAAGCGCTTGCGTTAGGTATGTGTAGCTTCCCGTCGTGATGGAAAGCGTTTCAAGCGAACGAGGTCGTCGCTTAACTGCAAGCGTCTTCAAGAAGGCGTTATCCCCGTCTACCATGAGCCGCTCCGGCTCATAGTCACAGACCTATCGACAAGATTTAAGTGGCTCGGAGAATAAGTCCTTGGATTAGATCCCCCTCTTTTTCTCGACATGGCGAAGGACTGGAAGAGTACGGCGGAGATCTCCAAAGACAGTAGTATGTGCCATCTCCAGATACGACATCTTCAATGTCTTACATGGTAGTTGTTTTCTCGTACAGAGATCTACGCAGCCTTCGTGCTAGTTCTTTGTGGAGTCGCCACATGGAATATCTTGAGCACTATCCACTTTGATGTCTCTATCATCCGAAGGAAGAGGCCTTGGAGATGGCCAATGGTAAATATATTCACCGTTTCGAGTCACCACCTTACTAAAAATTGACAGGTCCTTTACTTCGTCTGCCGGATATGCATGCTTTTGCACATCTTTGCTCTCGCTGTAAATTTGAACGCAATCAGCGAAATTCCTTGTCAAGAAGTTACATGGATATCCAAGGGTACGTATTAGCCCGTGCATGATCCTCAAACATCGGGCTCATTTTGATTTATGTACCAGTCGCCGACGCAATTGGGACCTGCTGCTCTTCCCTAATTCTAGTTCTTCGTACTCGCGCGGTCTGGCACCAAGATATAAAAATCGCCATTCCTTTAGGGGTTTTATTTATAGGGCAGATAGTCATGTGGTGCCAAAGTAAGTTCTACCGTCTCATCTTTTTTTTTTTTTGCTTTATCGAGACTGAGTCGGCTTTTTAAAGCCTTCCGCTTCTCAAAGGCGGTATGGAACGCTCAGCGCAACGTTTGTGCAATCGTTTCTACGGCTCCGAGGCCACTTCTTGTAGCTGTCTTCGCATACAGTAAGTTATATCGCATTCTTGGCTTTGTGCATAACATTAATGAACTCGTAGCTATGGCGTTTGACCTCATTATTTTAATCCTCTGCACATTCAGGTTGAGCACGTCTCGCAAGTCGAGTTCGCTGGCGAATTTACTCCTCCGTGATGGAATTGTACGTTCTACATAGCTCCACTATCGAACTCCCGATCTAACTGACTGCGTTTTTAGCTTTATTTCTGTGCGGCATTCGGTGCCAATCTCGTCCAAATGATTATTGCATCGTTGGCTTTGAATCCCGTTATGAACATTATAGCACTCCCTTTCGCGCTCGTTGTATCCGTCATTGCGGCAACTACCGTTTTCCGCAATGTCTTCACTTCTCATGACTCCTTCTCTTCCGATTCTGCTGCGCCTACTGGCTCTGCTTCTGGAAGGTTCAATAGCGATGGCCCTTTAACTCGCTTTGGAGCTCCAAGGATCAACATCAGCCAGCAAGGCTCAAGTCGCACAAACAACGATATTCCTCTTGGAGAGTACAAGTCGCAACACGACGTAGGCGCAATCTCTGTGCACAGAGTAGTAGACATCGATGGGGTTCCTCTTCACGCGGTCAGTCCTTCTATTCGACCAGATGATTGCTTCTGATTGCTCATTTTTAGAATGAATCATTCCCAGAAAAGCCAGGGAGTCTTGGAGTCTGATGGTCGCTCTTCGGTAGAGAAGGCTCGCGCTTGGTGAACATATCCTGCGAGCAGTGTGCCATGGTATTACGAACATTTAAATTTTGCGCCGTCATAAGCTTGGTTATGACTCGGTGGTATCGCAGATGTTGTTGTCGAATATACCTTTCTTTTCCTGATACCAGCGGGCCAACTCGAGCTGCGCTCTGTTTTATTCGTAATTTGACCTACAAATGTATTCAAAATTCTTATGTACCGGTCATTAATGCATCCATATTTTTCAAATTATTCCCTCGAAAATTATGCTAAGGGAGAGGTAGTGCTGCTAGAAATCATGCGAGGGAAGCGAAAGGGAATAAAGCTATTTTGACTTCTTGCACATGTTTGGCAATACGATTGTAACCAAACAAACCCGAAAAGTGCAGGCAAGGAGTCTGCAGTTGTTCATCAGTCACCGCTTCGCGTGTAGCTCCCATTGATGAGCTCTCGTCCCTCCAAGTCTACGAATTCACTTCCCAATGACACTCCATCATATTATACCCCAGAAAATCGTAGATCGCGTCGTCAGCAGAAGAAAAAGGATAAGCGGTCTGCGGAGGTAACTCCTATAGCCAGTGGACCGCCTTCTCCCAAGAATAAGCACCACTCAGATGATACTGTTGAGCAGCCAAGTTCACGCATGGAGAATACCGCATTCGGAAGAGGGGAAGATTTTATACCCTTCGTGTTCTCAGATTCAGACGAACCGACCGACGAGACTAGGAGCAACGGGCGAGAGAAGGGGAAGGGAAAGGCTAGGGACAATTTTCCAGCGGAAGAGAAAGAGGAGAATGAGAAATCAAAGGTGGAGGAATCATCAAGAAAACCATCTAACTCCGAGAGAGAGTGGGATCGTGGCAAGGAATACGACCGTAGCAACGACCGGAACGGGAGCGCCAGCAAAAGGAAGTATGGAATGGTATTCGACTTCGATGACTCTTACACAAATAAAAAGCAAAGGGTCGATGCATCTTCTCGCAAAGCGCCTTGGGTGCAAGGGATGGATTGGGATAGCTGTAAGAATGTAGCAGAGATGTACGTTCTTTCGAGGCTTTGTTCGCGTCACTTTATGCTCACTTCTGCTTGTGCCATGGTCTTAGGTTAAATCGGGAGGTAGAGGCGTTTGTTAATTGGATATCTCCTACGACAGTGGAAGATGAAGTTCGTGGATTAGTTGTTTCGATCATCTCGAATGCCGTGCATAGAGCATTTCCGGATGCGCAAGTGCTGCCATTCGGAAGCTTTGAAACAAAGCTCTATCTACCATTAGGGTATACTCCACTGCTTTTTCTTGTCCTATTATCACTTAAGTCTGTGGATTCTGCAGCGACATCGACCTTGTCATCCTCTCCAATTCTATGGCCTACAGCGATAAAGTAACAGTTCTCCATGCGCTGGCCAACACGATCAAGCGTGCAGGGATCACTTCCCACGTAACAATTATTGCCAAAGCCAAAGTTCCTATTGTAAAGTTCGTCACCTCACACGGCAGATTCAACGTCGACATTAGTATCAACCAAGCCAACGGTGTTGTAGCAGGCAACATCGTTAAAGGTTTCTTGCGCGACATGCACGGGAGTGGTCCAGAAGGAAAAGGAAGCATGGCCCTGCGCAGCCTTGTGCTCATCACGAAGGCGTTCCTCAGTCAGAGAAGCATGAACGAGGTGTTTACAGGTGGCTTAGGGAGCTACAGCATCGTGTGTTTGGCAGTAAGCTTTCTACAGATGCATCCGAAGATTCGGAGGGGCGAAATAGATGCGGAGAAGAACCTCGGAGTGCTGGTGATGGAATTCTTTGAGTTATATGGTTGCTATTTCAACTATGACGAAGTTGGGATTTCGTTGCGGGAAGGGGGCACCTACTTCAGCAAGCGGCAAAGGGGATGGTATGATTATGGCAAGAAGGGCATGTTGTCAATAGAAGATCCAGCCGATCCTTGTGAGTGCCGTCTCCATCTCCTGTTCCGGCTGATTCGCTCATAGCTGCTCTAAATTTTAGCCAACGACATATCCAAAGGTTCTTATGGCTTCCCGAAGGTCCGGACAACGTTTGCAGGTGCCCATGGGATATTAACGGCTACTGCTTACTTGCGAGCGGGCATGATCAGCTCAAGGCAGCAAGGTCGCTCCATACACCTTCGAAGTGAATATCAACCCGAAGATCTCAGTATCCTCTCTAGTGTTATGGGCATTACGCAAGAGGTGAGTATTGTTACTTGCGACTACAGAACGAATATTAACATCACATCACTTGTCAGACGATCAATCATCGGAAGTTGGTGCAAGAGGTCTACGGCAAGCGAACGCTCCATAGCATTCTTGGAGTGCAGCCCAAACCCGTCGTCGTAGATGAGGCTGACTCAGTGCCGGATAAGAAGGGGGCTTCGTCGTCGTCGCCAAACCCACATGATGCGCGCAGTGTGCAATCTGCTTGGGAGCAGACTCACGAATCGGATGAGGAACACCAAGATCGACGTCCGAGTCGACATGATGATGTAGGCGAGGACGAAGGCGGACGCTATGACATCGGGCGGCAGCCTCCCAAGAAGCGGCGACGAACCGGGAAGCAGTCGGATGCTCATACGGTGTTCATTGTAGATGATGACGACTCTGAGCATATCGACCACAATGGGGTGGAAGAGGAGCAGTACGCGAGCGATGATAGCGATAGCGACAGCCCAAAGCGGCTGCCCGGTGATTCAGGCTTAAAGAACACAGAGGCGGATAAGCGACGGAGGTCCTATTGGCTCTCGAAGGGAATTGGCTATGGGGGCGAGTCTGATGACATAGAAGAATTTGAGTGATTCAAAGATCGTCTGGGCTCACGAGCGCCCAGTTGTGGGTCTCCGTTGGGCTTGGATTTCGGTTGGATTACCTCTTGCATAGTTGTTTTCGGCTGGATTTGAACATCAACATGGAGGTTGTTGACGCGTTACAGACGTAAACCGTCAATATGATATCAGGGCGTTCGTTGGCTCAAACAGTGTGCGCTGTCCGCTTTTGCGGGACATTTGGACTGAAATCAGACTGAAACCTGGTGCAGTCATTGAGCGTAATTGGTGAGGCCGTTACGGTGATGGTTAGGGCTAAGCGGTGTCATGATTATGCGCATGTTTTACTCCACCTCCGGGTTAGCTATGCCATGACTGCTGGCTGCTAGACTCTGATCCTAGGATTATGGGACACTCCGTTCAAGAAGTATGCCGTAACAGCAAGTTGTTGATCTCGGTTCGACAGGGAAGCGTCCAGGCCCTATAACATCCACAGAATCACAGCCTATCTCAGCGCCAATCACGACACCAAATTGTACAACGAATTTCTAATTTCGGATATCTTCCGCATCCTTAGCGACATTGATAGGGTGGCTGTATGTATACTTCGTATTAATAATGATATTCCAGGTCTTTCCGATAATTAGAAGAACCGCGTGCTACTGGCCTCTTTTCCGGTCACTAGCCGTCGGTGAACAACGTTACTTGTAAACGAAGACCACTGCATAAGACATCAGCAAATATATCTCAGGGACTCCAGGCAGATTGGACTCACCCCATTACCGACGAACACCGCAGCCTTTCTTGCGATTTCCATGTCGATCGCCATTCCTACATCCTTCTGTTCTTGGTCAAGCTCCAGCTCACTGCTTGTTACAATGGTATACCACTGCTCCTTCCGGAGCGCTTCCTTTAACTCATCTAACCATTCGGTACGATCGTTCGTTAGGACGTACAGGACATCGAGTGTCCGTCTTTCGCCCCCGTGTAATGGCGTCTGTCTCTGGTAGTCTGCGCGTACGTCACGAGTCTTCTTGAGAATATCCTCGATGGAAGGATAGCAATGTCGAATGTACTCAGCGACATTCTCAGGAGTATTGTGACCTTCGGCACCACCTGTCGGATGGATAAATCGGTCGGGGAGGAACTCAAGCAGGTTCCAGGAGTAGAACGTGGAGTTCCAATCTGCAAGGCCTTTGCAGTGATCCTTATAGTCCCCACGACGGATATGGATCGCAAGCATTCGGTCATACGGGTCGCGGGCGACAGGGAACGTTGGACGAGGGCCTTTGGGAAGGAACAAGTATTCGTTCCTCGCTACAGCTGAGTTAACGATGGGTGAATTGCCCAGGAGGCGGGAGACGGGGGACTTAGAGAATTCATCCCAAAGGGATAGCACGCGTGTGCTGCCCCATAACCAGAGGTCGAAGGTCTGGGGGAGGTTATCGCCCGGAGATCCCTGAATGTCCACGCAGCGCTCGGGGGCTTCGAGTAGGAGCTTTTCCCAAAATCGGAAAAGCACATCACCTTCTTTCCAGGCGACTTGGGGTTTAACATCCCCTGTGCGGATGATAAGGCGTTCATCCGGTGGGCAGACGACGTTCCAGTAACGCTCGTTGACTGAGCGAGGGGCGTCGTCTCCCACATCCCATGGTCCACCTACGGTGGGCCCAGACATAAGGGCATTGAGAGGCGTGAGTGGTACCCGACCATTTCGCCATTTATCTTGCGGCCATGGGCAATGTTGCGTGTTCCACATATAGTCTTTAAAGACGTAACTGCGCTTGGACTTGTACGCAAGATACGTGTTCATAAGTCTGTCAACGCAGTTAGCATGATTAGAGGATAGTCATAAAACATTGCAGCGGACGTACCTTTCATTTAAGCAGTTGTTCCACCCTGACCCCTGGATCTCGCTGCTGAAAAACAGATAGCGTCCTTTCTTCCCCTCAGGCAGTGGAAGATCCAAGTCGTGCTGCGGTAAATTTTGTTCCCATTCCCTTAGCTTCTCATATGACGGAGGGACATCGGGGTCTGATTCCAGCACGACAGGGCTAACCTCCACAATCGGCGGCGATTCGACTTCAACAGGGCGAGACTCTACGACGACGGTCTCACTGGCAGACTTGAGTTGTATAAATAGTGAGAATATGCCGCATATACTGAGAAGAACAGCACCAAGTCGCAGCTGATGCCGCCTATTCATGACTTGTATCATTCGGGGCCTGCACAGTTGCGTTGGCAGGTGGCAGTGGGGAGACGAGAAGTGGCGAAATCATGGTGTGTTTGTTCGGTATGGGATCTGTCTGATGGCTCGCTCCGTGAAGCCTTGGCAGGGGCATCTAAAAATACCATAAAACCCTGACAGTCCGCAAATACGTGACCAGAAATATACCTTGGTTTTCGTGCATCTGCGGATACTGAAAAAATCATTTTATCATGTGCTAGCGTTGAGATGACGAAAGGGAAGCGTATGACATGACCTTGCTACGAAATTCGATGTTTGCGTATTATTTACATGAGAGAGTGCGGATCAGTAGTCGCGTCACTTGCGATGGTGACATGGTGACATGGAGTGATGTTACAACTCCACCCGCATAGAAAAATCATTTAGCTGCCCAGCCATCACAGCCGTGTGCGGCGCATGGTTAGGAAATCCAAAGCAAACCCCAAGCCGCCCAATAAAACTTTCTCGGTATTGGTAGGTGAATTGTCCACCTGCCAAACTAGATTCCTGTTTGACCCGGAAACGCCGTTCATTTTACATAAAATTTAAATTTGTCAGCCTGCGGAGCAGTGAGCAGCCCGATCGCAAACCGAATAGTCAAATGGAGGATTCTACGTAATACTAATATACAGTATTTGACCGGTTAGTTGTACGCTAAAGATTGTTTGCCTTACTACACAACCAAAAACAAAGATCCTACAATTTTTTTTTACATTTATCCATAATCGTGCGTCTCAAATATTAGTGTACAAAATTAGAAAGAGATTGAAGTAGGTTTTCTGGAGTTATGCGTCTCTGAAGTCGAGAAGTCGAAATCTGGCCAAATCGACTCATTTGTACACCAGACTTTGATTACATATTTCTTATCATGTTACTTGATTAGGTTAATATGGTTTTGTAATTATGTAATAATCCAAGACCCCTTTTCCTCCTCCCAAACAGTAATCCATCCGTTTCTCAACAAACTCCCAATGGACCCATTTAATCCTTGCTGTAGCATTGACACAAAAAATGGTGTTACAGTATTAATATGATATTTCATATGTACAAGTGCAGTTTTGGTGTGCTCACGTCGAAATACACTTTTGATGAAAATGACTGGATCAGGAATTCCTGAGCTCAAACTTTCCAGACCTATTGTCTGCAAGTTTCTAAAATGTCTGAAGGGTATTTCTATAAAATATAATATTCATGATAGCCCCAGTAATCAATTTCATTGAGAAAAGCCCTACTGTGCAAATCACCTATGCTGTACAATTGACCGGTCAAATACTGTATGGGTTGCCTTCAACTTCCAAAGGTGCGGAGATTGACCGCTGAATGACGTTGAAGTTCGACGCATCAACTTGAGAAGTTCAGAAGTCGAAAGGAGTGCCAATGCTGGCGCCAAATACCAAGAGTAATTATTTACCGCAGTCTAAAAATAGTCTCGCGTCTCTAGAAGACTTCGTCCGTTAAGCTAGAAGTTGCAGGAAAGAACCAAGAACGAAAAAGAAATCCAGGTAAAATCTAGCGGATAGGCCAGGGATATACAATACCTTATTAGCCTAGAGGTTCTTCTAAATTTTCAAGTTTCCAGGTTATGGGGACGAAGAGTCGACTGCCGACTTTCTATCCTAGAAGGGTTACTGGTCATTGGCGGTTAAAATACCTGCTCCTGGCGGCTAGATGTACCCCAATTGGGTGGTGCATCTTCGACGCACTTCACATTCCCTATCCCGGGCCTTAGACGTGGTCTAAAGACTCAGTAATTTTCAGCTGGAGACAAGCGAAAATGCCGTATTTCTGGCCAGATCACATGTTGCTCAGAATTCTCTCTCCTGCGAGACTTCGCTAATGCAAGTTCGCCTGGTGTATACAAACCAGTGCATCGAGTTTACAGCCTAGAGAGCATCATGAGAGTGACATATCAGTGATATCCATTTATATGTGATTCTCTCACCGTATAGCTTCGGCAAAATTCAAATCTAGACCATCTTCGAGCATTTAAGACTCTAGAACTTGAAAGGACGGGAGATAAAAATTGTAGAAAGAATTTAGGTTGGTCGGAAGAGATGAGTCTCAATGCTGAGTAACTACTTCGTGTACGAACTACGGCAAGCTTAAACGATGAGGCGACTCCACTTCTATCATGGTTTTGAATAATTGGTATGCTTCGGCCTTGGCAAGGATGAGTTACGTAAATGACCTTAAAATATTTCTGGGACTTGGAGTGGGTCTGACTCTTTGTACCCTATACTAATCCTTCAAATGATAAAGGGAGCGAAGATTCGCGTTCAAGCCCTCATCGACGCGTCCATATCTCATCTGTAAGCCCGGAGACTTCTCTTCACTAGGTGCAGAATGTGAAGACGTTCAAACACGCGCAAGGCTGTCGGTTAACTGACTGTACGGTGATGAGAATGGATCGCATATTCAGGCTAGGACGATATCCATGCGCGTCAATCTGAAGAATTATATTGTGCGATTTGAACACGGGAAGGAAAGACAGTGAACGTTCTGTGTTCACCAGGCCTCTGTTCCGCGCCAGACACCCCCGACCTCAAGCGGGTTGTAACGTTGATACCATGCTATAAGTAGATTCCCGAGCTCTGCAGCATCATGATGATGATGTGAATGGACAGAAAGAGCCAATAAGAAGATGAGAAGTATTTGGGTTGTATTTGGCGTGGTTGTCCAGGCACCAGGGAAAGCAACATAATCATCATCCATGGGAATCGGTTCACACAGGTTTTGCTATACAGCCTATACTAACCAACCCCTTCAAACTGCATCAGTGAGAAAAGGCTCATACGCCCTCATTAGCATCCCCGGGCACACTGTCCTCGTCTCTCCTTACTCTCCTCTCCTTCACATCATTGGCGTGTCTTTGTCTACGGGTCGCTGGTCGCCTGCAGACACGCTTGCCACGCCGAACTTCAATTTGAAAGCCCATTACTAATGTAAGCGCCACGCAGACAGCACAGAACTCCTAGGCTGACTGCTCATTTCATAACCGCCAGGTCGTCCTCCAGGGTCCAGACTCCGCAGGTCAATCTCAAGGAGCGCATCGCCGCGCTCCAACAACGAAATGCGTCCCAGCGAGGAACGTCGCCTACCCCAGGCGCCGCGGGGACCCCCGGCCCACTTGGCGGCGCCCTGCGCGAAAAGATAGAGAAGTTCGAGAAGAAGGGTGGTGTGCCAGTGCCTAGGGGACGGTTTGGGCTGGGTGCCCCACCACCCTCCGAAGGCCAGGTCAGGAGGCCCGGCGAGCTGTATGGGAACCGCATGCCAGCACCCAGGACTGTGAGTGCCGCTGCGACTATCAGCCGAGCGGGGTCGCCACTGGACAGAGCGGTGTCTCCGAGCGACAATAGGAGATCTGTGTCGTACTCGTATGCAGACTATGACGAGGAGATGGACTACATGTCCCCCATGTCGTCCCCTGGGATGTCATCGCCGCCTGAATCACCTAGTTCATCCTCGACCTCTCCAGTCAGCCCAGCAGAGCCTACGAGCACAATAACACAAACGCAACCTCTAGCTCGCCGTGGGACGGCTTTCGCAACGGCATTAGAGATCGCGCGGAAAGCCGAGTCGGACATGCTCGAGGAATCTATTCCTCCTCCTTCCCTTCCCCCAACAAGACCTTCATCACAGGGTGTGCTTGATGTAGAAATTGAGATTCCCGAAATCCCACCCCTCCCATCCATCGTCGTGTCGGCTTCTGACGAGGTGCCCAAGGATCTTTTGGAGAGTCTCATGTTGGAACTCGGCGCATCCCCGGGTGTAGATGATGCGTTCACAAGCCCATCTCAGGCTGATTCCGAAAGTCCTTCTCAACATGATTTTGACAGTCCCTCGCAGAGCGACTTTAACAGCCCCGCCATGCAGGCGGGTTTCGCGAGCCCTGTCCAGGATGAGTTCGAGTCTTCTCCGAGGACTGAACGACCTTCTTCTGTGGGTCCCTCACCCGTAGAAGTTGCCGCCCAGGAAGCTCCTATTGTTATCAACCACGAAGAGCTTTCAAATCCATCTTCGAAGTCGCGTGATCAAGATTTGACCCCCATAAGTATGTTCTTAATATTTCTAAGGTTTTAAATGCTAATATGCAGCTAACAGTGATCGAACAATCATTTCCAACAGCGCCTGGGCAAGTTTATGCTGAACAAACGATGTTATCCACCCCTGTTGAACCTCCCCATTCTGCTTCGAGCGAGCAAATCACCATAGTCGCAGCTACCCCGACTACCGCAATGGGCTCTCCCGGTTATGAAGCTGCCTCTCCGTCTTACGAGGGATTTGCTCTGGACGAGAAAACGACGATCGAGGAAGTAACTACGTCTTCTCCGCCTGTCAGTGCTGTTGAGGCTCCCGTACCTGCACCCGCTGTTGAGGCTCCCGCACTTGTGCCCACTGCTGAAGAGTCTGCGCCTGGGCCTGTCGCTGAGACTCCTGCACCTGCACCTGTCGCTGAGACTCCTGCACCTGCACCTGTCGCTGAGACTCCAGCACCTGCACCTGTCGTTGAGACTCCAGCACCTGCACCTGCATCTGTCGTTGAGACTCCAGCACCTGCACCTGCATCTGTCGTTGAGACTCCTGCATCTGCACCTACGCCTGTCATAGAGCTTGCCATTTCCCCATCCCAGACCCTCGCCGTCGGGGACAAGTCCCCAGTTTCAGATAGGCCGTTGTCAACTACCCCAACTGCACGATCTTCTGTCACAATGGTTCAAGGTGTTACTGCCGAAGACGATAAGGAGGTTTCTCCCGTGTCTGAAGTGTCGTTGTCTGAAGCAGCAGCCCCTCTTGTCCCTGAAGCAGCGGCTCCTGTTGTGCTTGAAGCAGCAGCTCCAGTTGTTACTATAACTGCGCCAGAGGTTCTCGCGGAGGCTTCATTGATGGCCACTTCTCCTTCGCGATCTGAAGCGACACCCACTGAAACGGCAGTACCTTCTGTGCCCATACAAGTCGCTATTCCAGAAGTTCAGAAGCTGATCTCTGTATCCACTACGCCAGTATCCGCACTCCAAGCTCCCGCAGAAATCGCTCACCTTCACTCATCTACCGGCAGCGACTCTGATACCTCGCGACAGAACTCGCTGTACCTCGACATCGAGCTCCTCCAGCAGACTCCCCTCTCCGCGATTTTCCCGCGGAGTGCGCTTGCATCTTCGGTGTTCGAAGGCAACATGTCGGGTGGTTTGTCGATGGATGGGTACTATGATATAGATGCTCTTACACCAGCAACGGGAGATACTGTGGGCTCAGAATTTTCGGGCACAAGTAGCAGAATCGGGCTAGCATTGGGAGGCAGCGAGAAGTCGTACGTTGGAGATGAGACGCCGAGAGAGGATGAAGAGAACGTGATCACCCTACCCTCCGCTCAGGATTCTTCCCTCTCCGTGCCACCCTCCGTGGGGGACCGACACACTTTCTCCACTCCCCCAACATCGCCTGGCTTCCTCTCACCCTCCCCCGCCTCCGGCACGCTGTCCTCCTCTTCCATGGGTGTCTCCTCGTCGTCCTCCCGGCCGATGAGCATGATCGAGATGAGCCCCAGCCGGATCGCCCACGCTCATCGGATGACGCCCGCTACGTCGCGCGGCGTGCCGATGTTCGTGCCTGCCTCGACCCCGATCCCACGCAAGTCGGACTTTGTGTACTTCCCGCCCACTCCTGGGGCCGAGCGGACGGTATTTGCGCCTGAGGACGATGTCATCCCTCCTGAGTATGAACCTTCTGAATTGGTGCCACCTGCGTCTTCGGGTCAGCACGGTTCAGCGACGATTGTCACTTCGCATAAAATCTCCCATTCTTATTCGATGCCCCGACGATATGTTTCTCATTATGCAGAACCAGAGGAAGGAACTTCAGCTGCAGGTCCTCGTCCAATGACTTTCTCAGCTGTCGTGCATGGGAAGGTGAAGGAATTACCTCCCATCCCACAGGCACGCACGCCCAGAAAGTTACCGGAGACACCGCAGATGAGGAAGCTAAAGCGGATGACAATGGTGGAGCCGCCCACGAGCCCCGGGCAAGGGGAACTCGCAGCGCTGTTGAATCAGGCGGTGATGTTGGAGAATACGCTGAACAAGGGAGAATTGCCGAGCGAGATGGAGGTTAAGGAAGCGGAGGAGCGGAAAAGGAGGAAGGCGGCACAAGCCAACGCCAAAGCTGAAGCTCAGGCAAAGGCGAAGGCAGAGCAGGAGCTGAAGGAGCATCAGGAGGTGTTCTTAGATGCTCAGAGCCAGGAGCGAGAGGCGGGTCCGTCGGCGAAGCTGAGACATACATTCCTCATTCCTCTGGCGAAGGCCAGGTCGATGCATCATAAGAAGGACACCTCCACTTTCGCCGTGGATATTGCTGCACGCAGAGACATCGTTCGTCCCAAATCTACAGGAATCCCTGAATCGTCTTCACACGCTCCCCGGATTGAGCTTGAGCCTGCACCCCCATTGGTTCCTGTACGACGTGCAGCAACCCCAGAGGGCACCGATACACCCCCAGACGTGCCGCCCAAGTCTCCCCGCGCTCGCTTCCCGAGCTTCCGCAGGATAGGCAGCATGCGCCATACGCACTCGGCCTCCAATGGGAATGTGCGGCACAGCAATTCGACCTCTTCTGAGCTGTCTGTAGAGGAGGCAGTTACTCCCCCAGAGAATAATATAGAGTTTTCGTTGTCGGAGCATGGTTATGGCGCGGGAGCGGGACACGGCCTGTCCTGGCCTTCGCTATCTCCGAAGAAGAGTGTGGCAAGTATTGGTCGTGCGGCTTCATTTGCGGAGAAGATGTGGTCTCGGGCAAGGACAAAGAGCAGTACGAGTACTCTGAGCACGTATGATTCTGGTGGTGAGTACACATTCTTCATTATTATTCTACTGAAGCATTAATCATGATGCACTTATAGAGAGAATGATAGTGGAACCAATACCAGAGTCTCAGGCATTCCTTTCCATAGGACCTCCTCCTAAGGGAGGTCTTCCGCCAGTTCCTACCACGATCGTTTCTCCGTCGTCTGACTACGAAGCGGAGGAGAGAACGATCATCCCACCGACGAGATCAACATCTCTTGGAGGATCAAGACTTCATTCCCATCATTCTCCCTCCTCTGCGAGCTCTCATACTCTGCATGCGGACCCAATATCTCCGTCAGAGTACTTGCCTTCTCTGCCGCAGCGCGAGTCTCTCCTTCCAGAGGCGGATAACAGGCCCATATCATGGGTTTCCGTATCCTCCGTCGGCTCTCTGCCTTCTCCCATATTCTCCCAGGAACTTTTTGACTCTTTTCCCTCCGTTCCCAATGGTCCTCCCTTGCCTCCTCCAGGCTCGAGTACGCGGAGTCATGCACGGGATTCAAGCTATCCTTCTGTACCAACTCCCTCGTTTGACCACGCTTTACTGTCTTCTGCTCTTCCTCTAACTCCAGATGTGAGTATGCAAAGCCAGTCACGAGAGCCTAGCTATCCTGCTGCATCCATACCCTCGTTTGACCATGCTTTACTATCTTCTGCCCTCCCTTTGACTCCAGCGACTCAATCACGAAAATCGAGCTATCCTCCGGCAGTCACACCCTCGTTTGATCATGCGTTACTATCTTCTGCCCTCCCTTTGACTCCAGCGACTCAATCACGAAAATCGAGCTATCCTCCGGCAGTCACACCCTCGTTTGATCATGCGTTACTATCTTCTGCCCTA
>JASFDF010000319.1:0-26066 GCA_036937115.1 Nidularia sp. FH-822889
GATCCTGCGATCTTTTCGAAAGCGCGCCCCGACTCAGACGATTGTCCTTTAAAGATTGTGACAATCCAACGAGCAGGGCACACGAGAACGGGTATCGTGAGAAGGCAAAGGTGGTAAGGGATAGGAGGAATGGTGACTCACGTGGTATTCATTGTACAGGATGGATGTTTTTGGATTTGGACTTGGATTTCTGAAAGTGCCGGAGAGGCGTTTGGTTATACACGGTAGGCACCTGCTTAAAATTGGTATGGCTGGCTCAAGTGCGCATTGTACGGGATGAACGTTGTTTAACTTGGATTTGACGTTCTGAACTTGGTCGATACTGAGAAGACGTTTGGTGACTGAACACCAGGCGCCCATATTGGAGCTCTGGAGTCGAGATCCGGAATAAAAATCAGTACGAAATGCTGATAATGATATAGTGATTGTGGAGAGAACGGAGTGTCTGTAGATTAGATATCACTCATTAATTTCATAAGAAAAGTAATATGAAAAAGGGGGCACACCTTCCTGAATGGATTTCTGGTCTTCTAAATTTCGTCAGTGCTGAAAAGCTGTTTGGTTGTCGGATGCTAGACGCTCATGTTGATGTTCTGGAGTCAAGATCCGAAATGCGTAGTATGAAATACTGATAATGATATGGTAATCGCAGAGATGAAGTGCCTGCAGTAGGACTCATTAATTTCATATCGCAAAGTAACATGAAAAAAAGGTACATACCTCTGAACAATTTCTGGTGGAATACATAGACTGAACTGAGACTCATATGACTGTCAGTTAATCTACAACCAATCGATATACCCGCGTGAATAGGTGTGGTGAACTCTGTGGTGCATAGACCCCCCATGTGACGAACCGGCGTATAGATAACGCTGGACGCCAGAGAGACGCACTGTGAAAAAAATAACACGTTAGCATTGCCAAAACGGACAGCTTCCAAGGATCGAGCCGACCTACACCGGCTGTGTAAGGCAGCGAGGGAAGCAGAGAAGATCTCTCCTGCCGCTGAGCCGATCTTCTGATTCTTGCGCACGTTATTATTGAATGACCACGGTGCTGGGTGATGTCCATCGCCTCGAAAGGATGGATCTTTGAGCTTGGAAGTTCGAACTTGCCGGATGCTGAGAACGACGCTATAGGTAATGCGTCGGGAAGTGTCACTGAAGTGATATGCAAGGTCAAACAGATGTGCTTCGGTGAGAGATGATGGCATACGCATACGTTAATGGACGGCGGTAGATTGCAGTGAGGTCACTTTATCGAAGTCGCGAAATCTGGCTGGGGTTTTCAGCGGGCGATCCCTTGGAGAGCTTGAATCGATCTCGCCGCTGCAAAAGATTCAGGCTGGGACTTCAGTCTCGCAAAGTCTATTCGACACATGAATCTGAGCTGAGTTGTACCAGGGGGAGATCTTCTGGCTGCGGCGTAAGTCGTGTTCTAAGATCTCGTAATCCCAAGGCCGAAGATGCGGCGGCGGCGACAGGGAGAGACAGAAGATTCGGTTCGCGAATAGAATCTGGAGGAGATGCAAACGCCAAACATGAGAAGAGGCTATCTTTGCATGCTTTGATTTACAGACGTGCACAAAGGGAGCCGATCGATGTTGTTGTGCAAGGCTAACGCCACTGGACTAGCTGGCAGTTGTCATGGGAAGGTCGAGAAAAAGGAAGAGTAGTATGGTCGCCGGGATAATGTTGAAGCCAACTTGGTCATGTTGAGGATGGATGGGGTTCATGCGGGACGGTGAACTTGGAATACGCTGGAAATCTCCTGGAATATGAGAGGAATAGGCTTGGATCTGGCGAGATGTGAACGGCCCAGCACGGCAGAGAGAGTTCCTGGCTCAGGGGTATGGCGTTGTTTGTTCCCATCGCAAGCGTAATGGCGCGTCGTGAAAGAACAAGAGAGACAAGGTCACAAGGAGGAGAAACATATAGGATTTGGTTAGCAGTGTAGGTGAATGGACGCGTCATTATTCGAGAAGGAGCCTGGAAGACGTCGTCCTTCTGCCAAACAAGTGGTCGCTTATTCGAAGAACGGAATATAGTCCCGATCGGGGCATAATGAAAGCGTGAGACCGTTAGCAGTGTTAATGAATTCATTTCACTACTTGAATTTGAACCTCCACTCGTTTTTATTTTCCTCTCGCCATCGATATAATGCGCTGGCAGTCTTCGTAGGTGCGCACACTACTAGCGCCGTCTTGTCGCCTCTGCTAATCAACGCGCTAGTTGCCCTCTCCACACTCTTTGACCGTACACTCTTTTACCAGCAAGAAGTCAGCATCCTCACAGGAATTCTAGTGTCGACGTCTCTTGTCAGACTTCAGTTCTTGTCTCTCCTACTCGGACCGCTCCTCGCATCTCGGACCCCTCGCAGAAACAACTCTCTGACCCTGAGCATCCAAAACGGATCGGGCATTGCATTTGTCCTCATCATCCTCATCACCTCCAGCGCAACACTTCAAGTTGTTGCGTTTCAGCCCCTCTTTGCATGTTTCCTCCCGCCCACCACCACCCACCACCCATGTCCCACCAGCAGCACCAGCGCAAGGAGCTGCGCATGTCGAGGAGCATGTCCACCCTCGACATGGGCGCCAGGTGCCTCCCCACCGTGAGCGGGAATGCCGGCACGTCGCGCCCGCGCAAGATGCTCGCCAAGATCAAGCGCCTCGCTACAAGGTCCTCCTCGCGATCCCGAGTGCGCTCGCCGTCCCCCGAGCAGAGGCCCCCCATACCCACTGTGACGTTCGCCCCACCCTCATCCAGGAGCGCTGTGTCCGTCCGTTCGCGGGTGACGTCTTTCTACTCCCGTGACGATGAAGACGGCGAGGAGGAAGCAGAAAGCGACTACATCCCGTATCTGCCCCTCGTAGCCCAATATGAGCGCGCCCACTCCTACGCCCGCTCATCCGCTTCCGTCCACGGGCATGGCTCCTCCCGTGCCCATCCCTACCCCCCACCGTCCCCGTCCAACTCAGTCCGCTCCGTGTCCACCACCTCCACCGCCACCGAGCCGCGTTCCCCCATCACGCCCCTCACTCCGACCTTCGCGAGCCAGCAGGAGCACTACCGCCCGTGGTCGATCTTCTACGACGAACACCTAGCGGAGAAGGAAGTCTATCCGGACGAGCTTGTGCGCGCGAGTATGGCGGAGGAAAGGGTGTCGGCGTCGACATCGTTTTTGTCTCCGGCACTGCCTGTGCGCTCAAGGACGAAGTCGACTCCTGCGCCGCCTACGCCGTGGATTAGGAGGCGCCCCAGCGCGGCACTATTTACTGCGGCCCCTGCTACGCCGCCTCCTGTAGCCCCTCTCCCAGCCGTCCCGCGCCTGTCGTCGTCGTCCTCCACAGCCCCGCGCCTCTCCTCCTCTTCCACCGTCCCGCGCCTCTCTTCTTCGTCCTCTACAGCCCCGCGCCTCTCCTTTTCCTCCTCCTCTCTGTCCTCAGCAAAGTCTGAATGGCGGGACTACCCCTCCGACTCCGACCCTGAGCCTGAATACGAAGCACGGGAGCTAGAATGTGGTGGAGTGAGGGAGATGCTCGCGCGGAAGGAGACATTCCGTAGCGAGACGCGGGTGCGGCGGCAGGTGCATGTCGGCGCTGGGATTGGGGCCGGGAGGGAGTGGACACTGTTTTTAGGGGCGCCAGCGTCGGCTTTGGCAAGGGAGGCGGAGAAGAAAGAGAGGGAA
Source organism: Nidularia sp. FH-822889 (assembly GCA_036937115.1). Lineage (NCBI taxonomy): Eukaryota > Fungi > Basidiomycota > Agaricomycetes > Agaricales > Nidulariaceae > Nidularia > Nidularia sp. FH-822889. Next base: position 3,691 of record JASFDF010000319.1, read on the forward strand.
AGGGAAAGGGAGAATAGCTCGAATGTGAATGTGGATAACAGGTTGAGGGGAGAAAGACGAAAGAGGGTGCAAAGCGAGTCGCATCTGCGGTGCCGAGCCGAGCAAGAGGACGAAGGGAGGGAGAAGAGGTGGAGCAGGATGCAGAAGGTGGAGGACTGGACGCTGTCGTTACCCCTCCCTGGGCCGCTTTCGAGGGTGAGGCCGAGGGCGAGCGCGTCGTTTTCGACGGGGGAGCGCGTGGCGCCTCGTGTTCCGCCTGTTCCTGTTGCATCTCCCCACCATATCCCCTCGACATTCTCACCTGTGGTGTCCCCCCCAGCCCCAGTCGTAGCAGGTATACCTTCCCTCAAGCTAAAGCTCCCGCTCGCACCCACGACAACCCAAGACCCCGCCTCACCCCTCTCCCCCGTCTCCTCTACGTCCACGCCCAGCCCCACCCCCCGCAGGGAGACCTTCCGTCGACCACTGCCCTTTGGGCCTACTGCCACCCCACCCAGGACGGTGTCCACGACGTCCCTTTCCTCTCTGTCTTCCCAGTCCTCCCGTACCTCCTCCCACTCCTCAACAGCGGCGTTGTGCACACGCTTATTCTCCCCTCCTGTCCCAATCCCGGCGCCTGCGCCTGCGCCTATCTCCCCCTCTCACCTTGCTCCTTCTCCATTTATGGCAGCACCCAAGCCCAGGAAGAGCGGCTACTCCGACCCTTCCCTCCCCTCGCCCCCATCCACGTCTTCGAGCATCGCATCTTCTAGCTCGACGGCGACGGTGATGCCGTCCGCGGCGCAGAGGGCGAGGATGCAGGAGGCGGAAGCGTTAGCCGTGCGGGAGGCTGAAGCGGTGGAAGCACCGTCTGGGTTTTTGCATGCAGGAGATGATACGGACACGGATTCGACGTTCTCCGGGGTGTTTTATAGCGCACGGTCGAGTTTCAATTTCTAGCGTGGGATTTAGTGTGGGGCACTCTGTTTTTGTTTCGTTATTTGTGGTACGTGTTGTAATTCTGGCTTTTTGGGGATGTTTTGCTGAAACTTGATCTCTTTTCGTTCTGTATAGTATATCTATATCTCCGTTCAACTCTGAAGTCGGGCTTTCATGTATCTATTCAGCTTGCGGACACATACTTGTCCTATGTCGACATATCACGCTCATTACACACGCTCATCACAACGCTCCTTCAAATTCCTACTACGTTTTCTCCTGGTACTACTCGTCTCCTTCGTTTTTGGGCCACATATTACAGCGCAGATCTATACTCTATATTCCTATAAATCATACCCCTACCTACCTTAGATTTCCGTCCGTATATTACTTCGTCGTGCTTATTAGTCTGCGTATAGAACATGCATTGATATTCTGAATAATATCTCTGTACTTGTGAGTGATGTGCGGGTCCCAACCTTCTGGTGGGGGAGTTAACGCGGACGATGCTGTAATTGAATTTCGGCACGGAGTTGAGGGAGGCGGAGCGGCTGCAGCCAGCAGCCTGCTACGACTTGGGCTTGACTACGACGTTCAAATTTCACCACTCTTTATTTTTTGCCATCGTCGATCGGATTTGACATCGCTGCCATGATTCTCTTGCTTGCTACTTATTGCTTCTATGATAGTTGGCATGAACAATTTTGCTTCGTTCCGGGCCGCTCACTTCCAGTTTATTTTTTGCAGCGGCATGCTGCAACTCAAACCCTCGCCCCTCAAGCAGGTTGCTACACGGGACCGCAAGAACCTCATCCTTTCTCTTACAGATTCTTATCATGATTCTAAAACTATTCAAATGATAGGCGTGGTGCCATCTGGGGTAATTTTGGGAGCACAGCGCAAGGCGCCAAATGCGACATCGGAAATCATTGCTCACGCTCGCAGAATCAGGATCACGAACCCCTCCGACTGAGCGGAGGCTATGTATATGCTATCGTGTCTCCTTATTCCGGTGTCTTGCGCCTTCAAAGAAAGCTGTTGACGACGTCTTACGTTGCCAGCTGGAGCCTCAGGCTGGCCAGTGCTTCATAGAAACCACCTCACCCTCAACAACGACCCAACTCCTACATCATGATGAACCGAGCGCTTAGACGAATCAAGAGCGAGAAGAGCGAGAAATCGTCCGTCGATGACCTGGACATCGACATCGACAACCCAAGCAAGCAGCTCGTTACAAATTCCCTTCAGTCACGGGTGATTTCCGGTGGAGCCTTGGCCAGTGCTGCTTTACTCCTCACATCTCTCAGTGATAAAATATTTGTATGTGGTCGACTATACAACATACTTTTCCGAATCATCAGTTCATCATTTTTACAGGCAGTGAATGGGCATGATGCGATAAGGAACGAAATTGCGGAGTGCATAGAGGCCCTACTCTCGATTGTGGAAGACGAGGATGGACCCCGAGCGGTGCGTGTTGAGCAAGGGCGATTCAAGAAGGACGACATTGTGCTTCTGCGGAAGTTGCCGGGATTTGAAGACAGAGTGTTCCAACTCGTTGAGTGAGTAATTTATCGTATTGATTGGTGTATTCTCCTCACACTTTATAGTTCTTTAAAACTCATACATCGTGAAGCAGCCGCAATTGATTCCATTTTTGCGAATCTTGGGAGCAGTCGTAAAACGAAAACTCTAGAGCGTGTTCGCGATGGTCTTTTGGGAGCAGAGAACAAATGGGCTTTAAGCCTTCAGAATGCCGGTCCGGATGTTTCTGTGACGCAGGTTCGGGAGATGGAGATTTCAGCTCCTGATGTTGTGAAAACCAAAGTTAATGCGACGTAAGTGAAGATATGATCTCTATAATGTATAGGATTGTTACTCACGAAAGCAATTTGTCTAGTGATTCTGACACTTTAATCAAGGTGTGTAGCGCGAAATTATATTATACTTATAATAATGTTCGCCTGGACAGCAAAGCGAACTGACGGTTGGGACCTTGGGGAACTATTCTTTGTCATTTTTCAAGCCGAAGTTTCGTTCTCCACCGAAGCATAAGTATGTCTCAGGAACACGTCTCGCGATACTGGACGATATCTATGGGTGGGCAAAGGCCAGCCGGTATGGTTCTGGCAATCAGCAAATCTACCTGCTCAGTGGTGCTGCTGGAACTGGCAAATCGACAATTGCCCATGAGGTATGCAGGTCTCTTGAAGAGCAAAATTTGCTGGGTGGCTCTTTCTTCTTCTCCCGGGGTACAGTGGAAGTTATGCAAGACATGATCCCCACTATTGCATACCAACTAGCGAATTCTCATGAAGGAGTTAGATATGCCATCACTACAGCCGCCGCAAAACATAGGCCTCACAGATCGCATCCTGATGCAGCTACGGCATTTGAAACTCTAATAATTGATGCACTTGTAGAGGTATCACGAACACACCACCATCTAGTCATCGTCATCGACGCCCTCGATGAATGCCATGGCAGTCGCATAGAGGTAGAGCAGTTCTTGTCTGTCCTCGCCTTGCGAATTTCCGATGTCCCCTTCCTTCGCGTTCTTATTTCGACTCGCCGCAACATCCGTGGTCATGAGATCGCCATGTTAAGCACCGAAGTGTTTCTCAGTCGCAGCAAACAAATGGAACTACATCAAATACCACGCGATATTGTGGATATGGATATTTCTCTTTATTTCAAGACCGCTATCAAAACTATTCATGGCCACGAGGATATACTGGCTGCTCAGCCGGATTTAATTCGTAATCTCACCAAGGTCTCTGGAGGCATCTTCGCATATGCTACTGCAGTGATGGATTTTTTACGCCGTGATATTCAAGACATTAAGGCCAATATTCACGCTCTTCTGAATGACGCGGAATTACCTCGGTTGCGGTCAGTGGAATACATGTATTCATCGACCCTCTATTACGCCTTTTTCGACTGTAACCTCGAAAATCCTGCACTGAAATCTTTGATACAGACTGTCCTAGGAAGTCTCTCTGTGCTTCAAGATCGAGTATCTGTTCAGACCTTGGGACTTCTCATTGATGTTCCGTTACGGGAAATACGGTACATTTTGCAACGTCTCTCAGCACTGATATTAGTATCCAACGACGAAGATACAGGAGAGATCCGATTCCTGCATCCGAGTTTTGCGCATTTTCTTTTAGACAGCACTCGCTGCATAAATGCTTCCTTCCAAGTCTCGGCAGTCACTCACCACGAAAATCTTGCCTTCGTCTGTTTGGATATTCTAACCAACCGTTTGAGTACATCTAAAAACATACCGACACACGTCCAATATGCTTGCATTCGCTGGGCGACCCATCTCTTCGGAGCTGCCCCTAATGCCCGTCTTATGGACATTCTCCGTTTATTTCTATCGAAGCAACCTCTGTTATGGCTGGAAGATCTCAGTACGATGGAGCTGCTACATGTGGCAATGCCAGCATTGATTAAGGTTCGCAACTGGTACAAAGTAAGCAATGTTTGAGTCGGTTTTTCCCCTTTCCTTGCCTTATGCTTTTTCGTAGAAGGCACCAGAATCAGGCACAGATATGATCGAACTGATCATTCACAGTATGGAATCGGTGAATGAATACATCGAACGGCTGCTCATTCGTGAAGATGGTACTTACAGTGGTGCTATCGCCGAAACCCCTACTGTTTCGACATTTGAGGAGTGTCGCACGCACGAACGTCGACAAATTTCTCGACGTGATATCACTCCAATTGATCTTTCGGAAATTATTCCCCAGGAAGATTCGATTCGTGTAGGCGGTGGTGGGTATGCCGATGTTTATAAGGCTACCCTTATGCGAAAAGATGGGAGTAAACAGGTTAGTACTAATCCTTCAGAGATCCATGTTCTGTAGCCTGAAAGCCTTTCCTCTTGAAATCAGGTAGCCATTAAGGTAATACGAGCTCATGTTTATCCTGAAGAGCAGCAGAAGAAAATCGATAAGGTTGGATAATTCTATTCTTAATTATGAATCTCCATAATTCGGCTTTAAATTCTAGCGTATTCGTCGTGAGATCTGGGTTTGGCAGCGTCTCCGCCATCCCAACATACTTCCGTTCCTCGGTGTAACGACTCGCTTCTCACGATATACCTCAATGGTTTGTCCATGGATGGAAGACGGAAACCTCAATATATATCTTGAGAAACATAAAAATTCCTTGACATTGTCAGACAGACTGAAGCTTGTGAGTACTCGGAGTAACTAATTTTCTGCATCTTTTCATAGCTACAATTTAATCTAGCTTGTTGAAACCGTAGAAGGTCTTGCCTATCGTATGTATTCTCTAAACATCTAACTCGCTTCCATGCAACTCACCATTTTACCTTACGCTAGTTCATTCCGAGTCTGTGATACATGGGGACCTAACCAGTGTAAGCATCTTACTATTTGAACTGTCCATCTCACTCGAGAATTCTAACCATCTCAAAGGCAAACATCCTTATCGATAATGGACGAGCATATCTCAGCGACTTCGGGCTGTCCTACATTGTCTCTGAATTTCAGGGAACATCGTTTATGAGTTCCACAGTCGCTGGAGCTCTTAGATGGGCCGCACCCGAACTCTGTCGCGCTGGTTCTGACGGTATTATACCTCGTGCAACAGATTCGAGTGATGTATATTCATTTGGCAGCGTCGCGCTCCAGGTATGTGTCTTAATTTATAAGACATATCTAGCATTTATCTAACATACACCGTTATCGTAGGCCATATCTGGCAGAGTCCCATATCATAATATCCCAGCTGCACAGGAGTTCCTAGTCTACATGGAAGTTAACAATGGAAATCATCCTCCTCGACCTGCGGAACCCCTACTAAACGACGACTTCTGGAATTTCGTGACAGTTTGCTGGGGACAGAATCCGACAGCCAGGCCGAATATCCAGGAAGTCCGTCAACAACTTTTATACCTTCAGTTTATTTGTCTTCCAGAATTATTAAACAGCACGCTATCCGCGGAATATTTGGAGGAAAAATCGAAAGTGTCGGATCTGTCACTATGGTCGACGTCTTCCGTCGCCACAGTACGCAAGGACTATTGAGACTAAAATTTATTGGTCGTAAACCATCTATAGAATCCCCCTCATTTTATCGCTGCTGCAGATGTAATATGTATTTCGAAACTAATGGCATGTAGAAACTATCCGCTTTCAAAGACAAGCTGTACCTATATCACTGTGGGATATGTCTAGTAGTAAGATGGCCTGTGAATATAATGAACGACAGATTCGATCAAGATCCGAAAATACGTTAACTGGTGACCGAGGTGGACTCAAGATAAGATTAGATAACACTATTTGATGTTGCGTCTTTTGAAAGGTCCAGGGTTTTTAGTTAATTGTATGTATACGTAGCTCCAAGTTGGAATAATTTGCAAGTCATCGTTTCAATGTTTCAACTCCTACTGACTTATATACAGCATATCAATGCAGCTATTGGAATAGTATAGCAGAAAAAGCATGTATTTACAATATACATGTACTAATATGAAATAGAATTCATATCCTCGGAACTTCAACCAGTATCAAGGCGAAAATTGAGATCAACAACCACACTCCGTCTTTTACCCCCATTCTATAAGCATTTGAGGTAGAATTCGGTCCTGGAACTCCTTGACACCCCGTTCCGTATGGCCCGGAGACATACATCTCCTGTGAAAGCCACGACACAACCCCTCCCGGCTGAACTGGGCCATCCTGAATCTGATTCGTGTAGTTCACTCTGAGATGGTAAATTCCGAGCGTAAATGGTCCACCTGAAAAGTTAAAACCAAGTGCGCCATCGGTTGGTACCCCTGGATAAGTCTCAATACCAGTAAGACTGCCGTCGCCTTGGACTTTCAGGAATTCAAATGATAGGCTGCCAATACCGACTCCGAAAGTGCTCCTCGTATCCTTATATCCATAGTCAATTTGGTCGTGAAATGAGCCTATATCCCCTTTTGCAGGATGAAAGACTTGTCCTGCAGGAGGGTAGTTTATAACCAAGGAGGTGAATCTCGAATCTGTTGGCGAAGTAATATTTGGGTAAGGTCCTGGGTCTTTGCACTCAAAAGTGCGGCCGGTAATCTGTATTGTAGGCGAACGTGCCGAGAGGTTTTGGACCGACGAGGTGCCTTCTGTCGTATTTGTTGTAGCATTTATACGGATGTGATAGGCTCCGTTTGGTAGAGAAACGGGAAAATAATAGGTGGCAGAGGGCTCATTACCCCCGATTGCTAGGCAGATAATCTCAATGTCACTCGTGGAACAAAAAAAAAATTTACCTATAATATCGACAACATCGTTGCTCGCTTGCTCCATCGGGCCAGCCATCAGCTCCCAGCTGGAGGTGTATAGAGCACGTTGGTCGCTCCCTCCAAATGTTAACTGGAAGCCAAAGTTTATGAAACCATAGGTAGTTGGGAGGTTAACAGTGGCGGGTACGTCAATATTAGTGATCGAATCTTGAGCTAAGGACAAGGAGAAGAAGAGTGCGAGAAGAAAGCCGTAGGTGGCATGAATCCGCATGTGGTAAGTGGTTCGTGAGAGGGAATCGTAGTGAACGGTCGATGTATTGGAAGAAAAAGACGCAAGTTAAAGTTTAATAGTATAGCGGTCAAACTTTTATGTACTTTGATATGTACAGGATAACCGATGGCCATTGGCAAACACCGCCGTAAAGCGGTGGATTTAAGCTCCTTACATTCAGACTCGACCTCATCCCTAGGATGCCTCCATCATCTAGCTCACCTACCGCTATTCACTACTTTTGGCATTTAATCCAGGGTTACACAATGATTGGTTGGTCGGTCAGTCATATTTTACGGAACCTGTGATTATCAGTCTACCGTTACATTGCATTGAATCTAAATTTAGACTAATCTAAATTTAGCCTGGCGTTATTGCAATGGGAACTCTCAAGACATTAAATGCTCTAAAGAATCTTGAAGATAGCGGAATATAAATGTGTTTGAAATAAATTGGCCAATGGGTATGTATTATATGTGACCTGTGGACAGTTAGGTTCAGTTATGCATGGGTTATGCAGGAAACATATGTCGGAAGTGATGATCATGATGGCAACGCAAAAGGGGCACGCTGGCTGTCATGATATAGCTAAGGTAGACGACATCAGGAACTGGCACCCTTAATATAAGCTCGGCTGACATATATTGAGCTTGCCTTATTCCTCCAACAAACATTTTCTACGGTTTTTATTAAAACTCCTGGGATATCTTCGGTGCTGTATTCCCAGGAATCTGTTTCAAAACTGATGGAGATATAAGCACTTCAGTAAAACAAAAACAAAAAAAAATCTAAGTGTTGTTTTGTGCATTTCAGAAGATATTTGCCACCTCTAATGCTAGGGTTTGTATTACACAATATCCAAAAACAGAAGGCGAATCTGCAGGCTATGGCCTGTCCAATCTTGGGGAGACCTAGAATGTGTTACAAATGTCTCAGAAACATAAAATCGGAATAATTTGATGATAAGGTATCTATGTCAAACTGATAGCATGCTTCAGACTTCTTTCCCATGATTGAAAAGAAGAAAAAGGATCCCAAACCCTATCTCTCGGCCCCTGTTCATCTCTGACATTTTTCAATGTTCTTATTCCATTCTATGTACTTGAAGCTCATTTAAATCTATGAATGTGTAAATAGCCTTTATAATAGTGTCTTTTCGAGTTTGCTAATCCTGTGCTTTGTAACAGGTAGCTGCTGGTGTACTCTATTAAAGTTGTGTTGATCCAAATCAATGTCATTCAGATCCCGAGGTGCGGTGGGAAAGTCATGCACTGGTAACATAAAATATCTCCATATTATAAATGCCCAGTGTTAATAGCAGGATGTGGGCCGTCTTTTTAGCAGTGTTTCGAAGGAATTTAGGAATATTTGAAGGAAATGCAGTACTGATAGTATTTTATTGGCATAAATAAAGACTCGCCAACGAAGAAGAAAATATCTATGGATGGCATGTCTATATTTATAAACCATTACGATGATCAATAGGTCGGAGTATAATGCACTTTCAATCCCATCTTCACGAGGCATAGAACGTAGCAATGCGGTAGATACTTGAATATCGTTTTCCAATGCTTGAGAGTACTACTATGGTGTCCTTTCGAACTTAATGTCCTTGTGAATGACAATGGTGTGTGGCGCTTTCGGAGACGAAAATTTCTCCATAGTTAAGTTTTTTGAGAGCATTTATTGGCCCTTGAAATGGAACGCAAAAACATATACTTGTCAGGAAATCGATGCTCACCGTATTCAGGAGAAACAGAAGCTGTGTGATTGCTAAATGTAAGATGAATAAGCAAGCAATAGGGATACAGCTATATTTTCAAAGCATATGCTGCGCATAGTGAGTAAGGAAGGTACGGTCTAGTGTGAGGACTTCAGTGTCGGGGCAGCGTTTATTTATCTTCTTCAACATGTTGATATCATTCAAGTCACTGAGGTACGAAATTTGTTTTACGCAGCTATATGGTTCAAGAATGTTTGGATAAGATACTCCGTACTTGAGGAAGCATGTTATTTTTGAATGAGGAATTGATTACTTTTTTCAGATGCTTCTTGATTCGATACCCATAATTTGAAGGGTATGAAGGTTGGGAAAGAGTACCGGGCAGAGAGCAAGTTCGAGCAAGATAGTATCAATTCAATGATCCACGAGAAGAATATTACAATGCTACGTTTCAATATTAGTATAAATCAATCAATTCGAGGGCTAAGACGGTGCGCTTGGCATAATCTGCCAGAGATGGATCACGAATAGTAACGATTTATAACTGCTTCACGAGATATTTTTCCGTGTCCTTCAATTGGGGACGCAAGCTGAAGAAATGTGATACTTTTCTTTCGTCACTTTTGCGGAGGCGCAGACTTCCATGGATTCCCAGATGTAAGAGAGGAAAATACTATGCAACGAGCGGCAAAATTGCGACGGGGAGCACATGATTTACACAGGTCCGAGATAGATGTTTTCCGATACGTAGACCCTCATACATGTTACAGACGCAGTGGGATAGTACGAAAGAATGTTGAAGAAAAGCTCTACAGCTGCTGGGAGACTTGGGTGTTGACAACTGATTGCATATAGATCGCGACACTTTCCACAAGTTTGATTTTATTTGATGGTGATTTTGGAGCCATTTCCTCTGAGGTGTGAGGATTGAGGAGTAACGAGCAGAATTCAGTGAGACAGTGAGAGTGTCGGAGGAGTCGGTGCGTCGCGGCTCGTCTTGAGGGTGTCCGGGAATAACCGAACACAAATTCTGTACAGCCACATCATGACCACGCGACGATCCATGACGATCTGCCGTTTTATCACCCGCCCTCGATGTCGACATTGACATGCGCTCTTGTGGACGTTGGATACAGTTTCTGCTTCTGAAATATCGAAGAATTTCCTTGTGACTCAGGCGACATAGGAACCCAGAATGCGCTCATTCAATTTCACGTATTACCACCAAAAAAACTAAACTTCGGAGTCGTCTGGACGGCTGGACTCTCAAGACGATTCCTTGCGATGCATCTCGACGTGGTTGATGACTTTTGCTTTCACTGTCGATGAAATTGTATCACAGAATCTTCGGTATTCTCCACTTTATCACTGCTTGACTTAAACTGCTAGCCACATCCCGATTATCTCCAGCGAAGGAGATTCAGATCTTTGTCTCTTCCGCTCACTCCAAGCTCTGAGTCTTAGCAGACCAGAAGCCGCTCGTTCGTCTCCCCACTCTATATATTTTCTCTGGGAATGTACCTATGTTTCTATTCTTGTACTCTCAGGACCTGAGTTTGCTTGCCTTTGGACTGCATTCTTCTACTAGGCTTTAGGGTGTCTACCATTGCTATCCCGATTTCGGAGAACAACCATCTATGTATATCTGGTCTAACACCTGGCTCTGACAACGATAAGGTGGCTAGCACATATCCAGCTCCGAGATCCTAGGTTCTTCCACCGCGGTGTGGAGTCTGATGCATTATCTGCGGTTCTTTACGCGTCCCTCCTGATACGGAGGACTCTGTGCCACTAGACAATCTTTTCAAAGACGTCAGACCTGACCTTCAGCTAGAAATAGTCTGGTAAATCTTGCATCCAAGCGCCCTCTGTCCGAATGATTTCAATATCGAACGGGTGACCCTTCCTTAGATGAGCCAGACAGAAGGTTACTGTCTACACAGCTTAGCCCTTTCCTATTCGCTGAGGTACCCCGATTTCACCTCCACCATAACAATCAAGAATAAGGAAGGCCGAAAGTTTGTTAAGCTTCCAATCTCTTCGAAATCAAAGGGTCCATCGTCCCCGGACTCGTGCAACATACAATAGCTGCAATCCTCCGATTGGGCTCTGTGCCCCGCAACTATTTTCGTCCTGCAATACAAAAGTACGTACGACACCGCGCGCCAAAAGCGTGGACTGCGCTGGCCTTTCAGCCGTGGCCGCTGAGGAACGTGTGTCGGGTGCGTATCACTATCAGCGTCTGCACCTCCGCGTTCACACACGGAGAAACTTCCTAGTGCGTAATATGACACAACTCTGCATCATCGGCGTCACTGCGTAAGAGGTGTAGAAGATAGGTTTTTTTGGGGATGTGGCTCATGGACTTCCTCCTTTCCTCCTTATAGGAATCGGGAAATGTCGGTCGACTGCAAACGATAGTTACGGTCCGGGTGTCGCTGACGAGATGATGAATGTTCAGTTACTTACTCTATGGCTTCATAAATACTGGTGCTATTCAGTACGCGGTGCGCCCTGTGCATCGTAGACCATATAAACACCTCACTAACGTCTACCGACAGCACCCGGACACGCCATGCACTATCATCTACGTATTCTTGAGAGCGCGAATCCAATTCGGAATTCTACCTCAGAAACAAGAGGGTATATCACATTCCCGGCCAACTGCATACATACATTCTAGTGACGCTGAGAACATCTGTACAATACCACAATGGTTGTAAATACAGCACAACCGGCGACCACTGCTAGCGCTGAGAAAAAAGAATAAAGTAAAGAAAAAAAGAAGTGCGTGGTGTGCATGGGTGTGTGGCAACAGCTCGGAGAGCGATTTTCGCTATTTGGCGATAACGGGGGGTGGTACAGTAGATTTGAATCGCGGGGATCTGGGGGTGCTGCCATGGGGTCGCCGCTGTCAGTGGGTGTGCGTGTCGGAGGGCAGGGGTCTTCCATGGGGGATGTGAAGGCGATAATAAGCAGAATGTCAGCAGGATGTGTAAAATGGAATTCAGAATAAATTGGGGCGGCGGTTTGGGTGAGGGCTTTTGTGCGTATGTATGATGGGAAACAGGCGTTTTATTATTTTATGGTGAATGCAGAGTGCGTGCGGCGGCGGCGGCGGCAAGGGCGCTGGTATTCATCCATAGTGGTCATTATTGTCTCAGCACCAGCACGCCCGCTAATCACTTGTCGAAGACAATAATCAACGGCGTATTAACTTCGGAAGTAGGGTCAAGCAATACACCGAACACCCGAGCTTGGATCGCAAGGTCATTGTAAGAATTGAGTAAGGTAAACACTCTTGTTAAAGTTATCCATTGCAATCGCTGGCTTGGTCTGCCGCCAACTGCTTTATTATTGTTGCACAATCAAAGTTCCGCGTCGTCTCGGACCTCGGGGCTAGTCAAGTCGCCAGTCAGGAGGGTGATAAGCATGGAGAGGATAATTATAGACACGACAGATGTACAGGAAGAATAAGTAGGATCGGGGAAGTTGAGTGACATTGGTAGTATACGCATAGAGTAAAATAATACATTCCTGGGTGTTTTTACAGACCAAGCCCCAGAATTGCGCGCAATAAGGAAGTCTCGCTGAGCCTAGAGCAGAGCCCATACAGCCGAGCCCGGCGTCCAGCGTCAAGAGAGTAAAGCCGCACGTCGCGTGCAAGAAATGCCAGATAACCGTCGGTTTACACTTCACGATATCCATAGCAGGGCCATTCCATAGAAAAAGCTAAGCCGAAATGTGTCAGCAGAATAGCATTTCGCAGAGCGTGCGGACGACTCGTCTCCGGAGCAATGACGCCGTAGGTAAATAATGGACGGCGGGCGGGCGGTGGGTATAGTAAGTAATGAGGCAAGTCTTGAATAGGAGGAGTCCCTTGGCGGGTGTAAACGGCGCGCAGGCAGTGAAGTAAGTCCATTGAGTGTACTCTAACGTAGCGCCAGGGTTGGGGTAAGTGCTCGGCCGGCGCACAGATACTACAGTCCTACCGCTGGGGGAAAGAAGGGCATTGAAAGGCAGGCCAGCGTTCAGACAGAGTCAGATTTCGTGAAAGAAAGGAAGGCGTCTATGTGTGCACGGAGAAGAAAAAACTAGGGGTGGGTTCATTCGAGAAGGAGAATGTGCAAGAGAATGACAGAAGAGGGCGTGAATTGCAGTGCGTTTGTGGTACGTACGGCGGCACCTGGACCCGATTTGCCATTGGTCAATGCTTAAAGGGCAGCGGTGGAAGTCTGGCGTGCCGAATTGATGTTGACGAGAGAAAGAATAACGAACAGGTTGGGGTATATGTAGAGCCCTGGGTGGAGATTTGATGTGCGTGGGTTTGGCGAGAGAATGCGAGGAGAAGAAAGACAACGGGACGGTAGTAAAAGAGACGGCGTGAGCTCATGCAATATGGAGGTCTCTTGCATGGAGATATGTATGTGGATTACGAGAACCTTGAAACCAGCGCCAGAAGCAGCCTGCAGCCGGCTATCAAAAATCGCGCCATCGCACAACTCGCAATTAAGCAGGCATGGGGTCTGCGATGCGCGATTTTGGCCGTTGAAGGTAGGTGGCATGACCAGTAGGAAGAGGCGGATTATTTTTCGCGAGTTCGTAAAAGCAGTGATAGATGATCAGGCATCTGATTACGTATGATGCGGTGGGATGGGAGAGCGGAGTCGGAGGCGAGTGTGGGTGGGTGGAGGCTTATGGGGGAGTCGGACGCGGGGAAGAGTTATTATTGGAGTTGAAGTTTGCTTGAAGAGGAAGTGGCGAAAGCTGGGATCTATCTGAGTTTGTGGGTCTTGGCTGGGAGAGGAAGGGGGCGCCCGGGTACTGTAAGAGGTGGGTGGCCCTAGTAGGTAGCTGGGTCCCGGGGCACGTTAAGTGGTCCAGGTGTCGCGCGGAGAGAGTTTGAGAGCAGTGGATCCCGATGCCATGAAAGGAAGGGAGGGATGAAAGAGAAAGAGAGTGCGGCTTCTCGTTTTCATTTCCTTTGAACGCGGCTTCGCCGCTGCTGCGATGGTGATGATGTGATTCCGATGTCGATGGCGATGAAATGAAATCGGACGGGGCTTGGAGACGGGATGTACGGGCATACAGACATACATAGAACGCGTCTAAAGTTTGCGTCGCAGGTAGCTGCTCCGGCCGGGCATCGGTGGGGCGCCTACACTACAGTGCCACTGCCCGCGTGTGGCCTTACTCAGAGCCAGAGACAGAGTCAGCTTAGGTGCAAGTGCAGGGTTAGGGAGGGAAGGCAGAATTGCAAATGGGCAAAGGGACCTTCGCGCCGGTGCAGCGTTGTTGTTGAGAGTCGGATCATGATGGGTGGGCGCCTCGAGGTGGATTGTGGTTATTCTGGGTTTGAACTTGTGAGGGGGCTATTAATGGGCGTGGCATGGGACGGGATGGCGAGAGGAGGTCCAGGCAGGGAAGAAGGAAGAAGACAGGGCTGGAAGAGGGGAGCCCGAGATAGAGGACCGGGTGTGCTGAATGGGAGGGTGCCCTTGGAATCGGAGATCAGCATCGGGGATGTGATGTGGCGAGGTTGGGGAGGGGAGACAGCGAGCTCGCTGCCGGGTGTGCTGAGCCCATCGCCCGCGCATCGATGCCGGCGATAAAGACATCTTCATCCGCACGGAAGATGGTTCCGCCGTCGTCGATCATCGATGCAGCGGACGAACAAAAAAAAAAAAAAAAGCAAGAGAGAAGGAGTGGGCACGTGTGGAGTGGCTGAACCGGGCTGACAGATAGGACTGTATAGCATACGCCCGACGTCAATACTAATACGAGTATTACTCTAATACCTACCCGCTTTGCATCCCAGCTCCCTTCCCCCCACTTCCAGGCTGCACAGGCTGCCTGCAGTCGCAGTCCCGCAGTCACAAAGGATCGATCGTGCACTATGATCATGGCCCTCTAAGACCCACACCACACCACGCCGCTGCTTGCCTGCTGCCAGGCAACCTCACTGCCTCCTACTACACATACCCGCCCCCGTCTATCCTATCCTCTTCTTCAACCCATGGCCGTGCTCGACTCGTCAGAATCCTCCTCAGAAACACAGACGGGCGAGGGCGACGCCCCCGACGGCGCCGACAAACCCCCGCAACCAGCGCACAAAGGCGCCTCCCCGCACTCCCTCGCCCAGCGCATGCACAACTTCAGCCTCGCATCCACCTCGTCCAGCATCACCGTCACCGATGCCACCCCCAAGCCCAACGGCTCCCACCAGCACAGCCCGGGCACATACCCCCTCCCCCCGCCCGACACCCTCACCTCCCCCGACAAGCAGCCGGGCCCCACCCGCGGCGAGCTGCGCAAGCTCACCATCGTCCCCGGGTCCGCCACCGCCCCTGGCCCCTTCACCCCCGCCTCCCACAAAGGCCCCAAAGACCCGCACTCCCAAACCCCATCCCCCACCATCGCCTCCCCGTCCTCCAGCGAGTGGGGCGGCCCCTCCGCCCCGCCCTCCCGCGCACCTTCCCAGCCCGCGAGCCGCGCGCCGAGCATGAGCGCAGGCGTGTCGGGGGGCAAGATCGTCGTCCCCACCCCGAGCAAGCCGAAGAGCAAGGCCTCCTCCATCCACAGCGACAAGGACTCTGGAGGTGGGGGGCACAAGTTCAACCTCAAGGACCTCCTCGCCTCCACGCCCAAGCTCGCACGGCGCAGCTCGCAGAGGAGCACGTCGTCCCGGCGGTCGGACTCGGATGCGGAGGGCGCTGGGGGCGGGGGCGGGAGGGCACGGAGCACGGCGGGGGATAGTGCGGTTAGCTTGAGCCAGAAGTATGGGGTGTGCCAGAAGGTGGCGATTGGGAAGGGGGCGACGAGTGTGGTGAGGTTGGCGCATAAGTGGGATCGGAGCGAGGAGAAGCTGTATGCCGTAAAGGTGAGGCCCGTACTCCATCCTTCCATTTCCCCTCCTGCTTCCTCTGCTTCTCCCCATCCTTTGCTCCTTCCCTTACTAACCCTCCCCACTTAGGAATTCCGCAAACGCCGCAAAAACGAGTCCGAAAAAGAGTACGTCAAGAAACTCACCGCCGAATTCTGCATCTCCTCCACCCTGCACCACCCAAACATCGTCGAGACCGTCGACCTCGTGCAGGATGAGAACCACAACTGGTGTGAGGTGATGGAGTTTTGCCCGGGCGGGGACTTGTATGCGGCTATTAAGAAGGGGTGAGTGTGCTTTTTGTTTTTTGGATTGGGATTTGGATTGTTGGATTGGCGTTGGCATTGGTTTTTATTTTCTTTGGGAGGGTTTTTGGTGTGGTTTTTGGCTTGCAATTTGCTTTTTGCCTTTTTTCTTCATGGTGCTAGGGAGAGCGTGGCACCTTTGCTTCGGGTCGTTTCGGGGCGCTGTCTTGCCATTTCCTGCCGTCGTTCCGCCACCCGCTATGGTATCTTTGTTCCCTTTTTCCTTTGGGGGTGCGGGGACGGCGATAGCGAGGCAAGCCAAGACGTTACGTCATTGCCTGGCGGGTGAGCCGCTTTCTTTATTTCTCTCTTACTTTCGTTTTTCTTTCCATGCTGCGCGGGTCATTGTTCTTTCGGTGTGTTGATCTCTGTAATCGCCGCCCGCGCAGCGCAGGCTTGATTGCGTCGGGGCAGGGTTTTTATCTGAGGCGTTTCGTGCTACCACTTTTCTTCCTATTCTCATGTTTCCATGCCTCGTTTATGTGTTATCTTTTTTTTCACTCGTTATTCTCCCCACCATCTTCATGTACTGACCACTTGTCTCCCACAGCGGCATGTCCCCCAGCGAGGTCGAGTGCTGCTTCAAGCAGATCCTCAACGGCGTTTCGTACCTCCACAGCCAGGGTGTCGCGCACCGCGATATCAAGCCGGAGAACTTGTTCTTTGATACGAAGGGGCATTTGAAGGTGCGTTCTTGGCCGTTTTTGGTTCTTTTTTTTTAGGAGGCGGGGGCTTGGTGTTTGTGAGGTGCGGTCTATTGTTGGCGTGCACTTTGGGTTGGATGCGTCTGTGCTACTATTGGCATCGGGCCATCTGCCGTTGATTGCATGCTTCCTCCTGTTGGCGTCCACGTAGACGCCATGCTGCCACCACGCATCCCTCCTGCGTACCCTTCCCTTCTGTTAAGCTCATCCACCGCTATTCCTCGTGTCACCACGTCATTATAACACCATGCTCACTCCTTTTGCTGCAGATCGGCGACTACGGTGCCTCGACGGTGTATCGCCTCCCATGGGAAGCAACGATCCACATGTCGACGGGGCTTTGCGGCAGCGAGCCCTACATCGCGCCAGAGCAGTTCCTAGGCAAACGTAAGCATTGCCCCTTGTTATGCCCCTACACAGAGGCGGGCTGACATGTCTGTCTCCTGTGCCTGCCTTCGTAACCCTCTCAACTCAACCCCAACAAATCACACACCGCTCACCCTGACCACCAACCCCCTTGAACCCCTGCCCGCAGCGTACGACGCACGCCTCGTCGACATCTGGGCCTGCGGGATCGTTTACTACTGCCTGCACTTCCAGGAGCTACCCTGGCGCGCGGCGCAGACGTCCGACACGCTATACCAAGCATACGCGTCCGCATGTGCGAACACGTCCCCGGCCGTGTCGTCGTGCCCGCCGACGATCAACAACCTCAGCCCGCGCGCGTGCCGCAGTCTTATACGGAAGATGCTCGAGCCAGATCCGAGGCAGCGGTCGACGATCGAGGAGGTGGTGCAGCATTCGTGGGTGAAGGGCATCGAGATATGCCATGAGGTGCCGGAGGCGAAGCATGTGCATGTCAGTGCGAGGGCGATGGGGCTGGCGTATTTGGGGAATGGAGCGTGAGGGCATCGGTGAGCTCTGTTTCCGGGCTGTTGTTTTCGTGTGTGCTGATGATGGCGATTGCAGTGATAACGCACGATTCTCCTCTTAAATGCCCCTTTCTCCTCTTCATTAAGTCTGATTGACATCCCTTCACTCGAGATGCGATGCTCGGCTGGAGGTGGAGATGTATTATTTCAAAGCGATTTCTTGTCAAGCCCAGGGTTCCTTTCATCCGTCTCCGTCTCCTTCACCTTCCGTCTGATCTATACCTCTAACAACACTCTCATCTAAACCATAAACTGCCCGTTTTATCTTTCGCATCTGTTTCTCTACTGTCTGCATAGTGGTACATAGTGACTGAACATTCCATTGTTTGTTGTCCTTCCTCGATTTTTCTCACTTGTCGCCTGTGCTTTACTCCTTCCTTTTTTTTTTTTTCATTTGCGACTTACGTTCGGTGTGTACGTATCAGTAATCGTAATTATTATTCTCCTCCCTTGTTCCGTGCGTTCTGCGGTTCTTTAGTAGTTAGTCCTGCTCTCAATACATGCGTATTCTTCCTCGGCTGGTTCGGGCTGAAGATTTAGATCTTAGAGTTCAATGTACGTTGCTTAGTATATATTCAAATATGAATTGGTTATGGAAGCATTCCCGCTGCATGTCTCCATTTGAGATATCAGGCATGTTTATCTCTCAACGCACCACCACTGTTGCACCTGCACGATCACGCGACGCGTTTTTGAACCGAGTCTCAAATTCTGCTCGTCACTCTGAAATTGAAAAGAATGATAATCAATGAATCACAAGTTGCTGGTGATTCCTGGCTTTCCACTGTACTTAACTCTTCTTCTTTTCTTGAACCCCTTTGCCACTCATAGGAAATGCCACCAAGAGTGCAAACCAAGAAAGCAAAGGTTGTGTGACCTTTCAGCCATATCAGTTATTACCTTTGCTGACCTTTGGTCAATGAGCTGAGCCCTTGCCAACTGTAACAATTCTTGTTCTCATTCACTTTGTCTATGTAAATACAGGACTATTGTCAAGACCAAACATGACCAGAAAAAACAGACAATACAGTCAAGGTGCAAGTCTGAAGACACACAATGAGAGTAGACAAGAAGGATAATAGGAAAGTAGTTTCAGCTTATGTGCTTCAGATAACTAGGCTGTCATGGCCAAGGTATGGCCAAGCAATGTTAAGTTGGCTAAGCAGCCTCTTGATTTGAGCATATAATCATGAGGTGTGATGGTGTGACATGGCAACACCTTGTCATATTCCTGTATAATTCAGTGCTCTCCATCTCCAGACCATTTGCAATCAATCCTGATGCTTTTCTGACTTCTTACTTGTCTCCAGGTTTACTTGGGTCCACTCTGGTCTTTTTCTATTTTTGTGCTTATTATGTTTCAGCCACACATACTATCCTTTTTGTAGTATATCTCTCTGTGTTAACATTCAGTTCATATTCCTTAGTCCTTGTCATACACTCTCTTTCTTTTGACTCACTTAATTTCTGCTCTGCTAGTATGATTTTAGTACTTGCATACTTACTCTGGGTACTTAGTATTTAAGTACCTCAAATGTACCATACATCTTCAGTTTGTTAATTAAGTCTCTTCCACCCTCTAATCATCCTCAACCATTGTCAAGTCTCATTCCCAAAAGTGAATAGGAACAAATAGTTGTAGGCTACAATAGCACTATGTCAGAACCATGTCAGAAGTAATGTTGGAAGGATTTCTGACCATAATGCTAAAGTTAAGAACTGTTGGCTTCAGCTTGTGTGCTGCACCCTTCCAGTTCTCATGGGTTCTAACTTAGGCATGGTCCACACATTAGAAGAAAGTACTATAGTTTCAGAAAGTTGTTGGAGATGACCTAGGGATATTGATGACTAGAGTCTAAGTCTAGTATTGAGGGCAAGATAAGACTAGTCAATGTAAGTTAACTAGAAGGGATGTTGGAAGGGTGTTGGAAGGTTGGAAATGAATTAGAGAGACTATAAGAAACTTAGTCAGAGGACTAGTTATAGACTTAGTTGATATTCAGATTGGAGACTATAGTACAGAACAGAGCTACTTAAATATGAGTATAGCTAATTGTAATAATAAAAGCAGAAGTAACAATGCTATAGTTATAAGAAAAATAAAAGTCAATAAAAGTAACAGAAACAAGGCAGAAGTGTAACTGAGCAGAAGTGTACATAGAAGTGGCAATTGTATCATGAGCATCAAATAATAAAGACAATAGTTTGGAGATTAGTGATGAATAGAAATAGGTGGAAAATGTTGGAAGCATAGCAGGAAATCATAACACAGTGTCAGAAAGTGTCAGAGAATGTCAGAAGAAATTGCAGCTTTGAGAACCATCTCCATTTGATTAATCCCTTCTCTTCATTGTTTATTCATGCTCAATGAGGTCTCTAGTCTCCAGAGATTTCTCCTGACCAACTCTCCAGTCTGGAAGTTGAGTATCAATCACCCCTATCCCTGAATCAACCCACTAATTGGCATCTGTAAATTGGATGTTAGGAATGAAGGAGGTGCAGCACATGAGCTGAAGCCATTGTCCATTTTGACCTCCTATTCTTGGTAGTGCTCAAATGCATTTCTGGAGATATTTCCAGAGTCTCCAGTTATGCTTCCTGGCCCTATCATGTATTCTATCTGCCTGGAATCTCTAGGTTATACCCTGGAAATAAGCTTGCAACACACCTGTAGAGTGACTACAGTCTGGTTATTTGAAGTTATTAAAGAACTGAATTGAACCACAGGTCTGGTTCATGGATTTGCTGAACCCTGGACTGTGTCAAGAAACCATTTCTGAGTGAGCCCTAGAATTACTACCTAACTGAAAGGTAATAACTCAAAATGGGACAGAATGTGTGGACCTGAGACTCCAGTCTCTCCTGAAACAGGGGTCAAAGGTGGATGGTGTCTTCAACTTATGTGCTGCACTCCCAATTTACAGATAATGTGAGTGGTGAAGTCAAGGCAAAGAGCTGCAAACTCTGCTTCTTGGCCAGAGATTGGTCAGGAGAATTCTCCAGAGACTGGAGATTGAGTCAAGAGTGATAATAATGACAAGAAAGGATTTAGAGAGCAGAGAACATTGAGGTTGTCAGAGGTAGCTTAGCCAATGTGGGTCAAAGGCTAGTAGTAGTTAACAAACTGAAGAGTACAGTACAATTGGGGTACTTAAATACTTGCCATGAATGTCATATCCCTATACAGCACAGCACATGCCATCTCTGGACACTTCACAATCAATCCCAATGCTTTCCTGACTTCCTGCTCACCTCCAGTGTTTAGTCAGGTTTACTCAGGTCTGTTTCTATTTTTGTACTTACTTCATTTTAGCCACACACTATACTCTTCACAGTATATCTCTTTGTGTTAACATTCAATTCATATTCCTTAGCCCTTATCATATGCTCTCTTTCTCATAACCCACTTACTTCTCCAATGCACTAGTGTGATTATAGTGCTCTGCATATCTACTCTGGTTATTTAGTATTTAAGTACTTTGAATGTATCATAGTACTTCAGTTTGTTAATTGTATATTTGTCTCTCCACTTCTCCCAGTGGTTAAAGCTACCTCTGAATACTCTCAATCATCTCTACCTGTTAATATCTCTCTTGTTGTCATACTTCACACTCAACAAGATCTCCAGTCTCTGGAGATCCCTCCTGACCCAATCTCCAGTCAGGAAGTTGAGTATCAATTGTCCTCATCTCTGAATCACCTCACTTACCATTATCTGTAAATTGGGCATTAGGAACAAAGGAGGCACAGCACATAAACTGAAGCTGTCACCCATCTTGACCCTCTCTCTTTGGTAGTGCTTGGGTGTGTTTCCAGAGATATAACTAGAGTCTCTGGTACATCTCCCTGACCCTACTGTGTCTTCTATCTGCCCATAACCTCTGGGCTATATCCTGGAAATCAAGTTCATGACAATGAATTTGCCTTTCTTTTTGGCAATTATCATTATCTTATCTTTGGATCTTATCATAGGAGCATCTAACCCCTGAGATAACACATGGACACTGCATGGATATCATGAGGTGACTGCACCCATGAGGACAACACAAAGCTTTCTACTTCATGATCTATTGTTACTTACATGCACAAAATACATGTAGTGCAGCACATTACTTGCATGCATAGACCATGAGTAGTACATGCATAGTGTTAGGGCAACACTATCAGGATGACAAGGCCACTAACATCAAGCTTGAGGAGAGGAGAGGAGAATAGGGGAGTGAGACATCCAATGACTTAAGACATCCTTTAGACAGTGGGATTTCTAAGAGATTGAAGCTGAGGCTAGCTACTGTACATGAGGAGTTTATATACTACTGAGTACTACTTCTAGAATATTCTGAAGGGATGACTAACTACTGCATAGCTAGGCTGAGTAAGC